>JARK01001387.1:545906-561913 GCA_000688135.1 Ancylostoma ceylanicum | reverse complement strand
GGGGGGGGGGGGGGGGCGGGTCAGTAGGGCCGGCGACATGCGAACTCACATTCCTCGCCGGGATCTTTGGTCTAGGAGGGGTGAGAGATTGAGTCAGACGAGTTCGTTGAGCTATTAGTGTTCATCTGCTTTGGTAACTCGTTGAGGAGCGAGTGCTTATCCCGGCAAAAAAAAACAACAAATGACCAACACCGTAAAAATTGGGAAAATTAAAAAATTGGAAGCAAACGTCTTCTTTTCCAGGTTTTCTTGGAATTATTGCAATAACCTCTTTCTGCCACTGTCGGGGATACCATAAGCAATGTTCAACACAGAAATTCAAGGAAAAATGTTAAGTTCTGATCAGAGAATCATAGTGCAATTTTGAGCCTCTCTAGTGAGATCCACAAACATCCCGGGACAGCCATGATCTACCCGCCGTCCTAGACCGGACGAGTTTCCCAGGCTAAAATACTTATACTTTGTCCAAACGACGAGATGTTACAAGTGACAGGAGAGACAGCATGACATATGGCGTTTCGCTCAACAAACTCGTCTGTTCAAAATGAGCTGGGAGCTTGGGAGCTCAGAACCTTTTCGGGAACGTCCATGAATCCCGCCACTGGCTCTACTGTGCACAAATTACAAATGACCACATCTTTGAATATCCGCAGTACGGCAGAAAACCGTCATCGAAAAAAATCAATAAGGGAAAATGACATAAATGATAGAAATTTCCAGTACTCACGTCCTTGAAATCCAGGGACCGTATCCGTTACATTTTATGCAATCGGATTAACAAGCGCCGATGTGGTTTGGATATACTGCTAACCAGCAAAAAATATCTCGGTGGACATGTGTATCCACTCTCCTGACCGCAGGATACCTTTATCCGGCTGTAGTGAGCTATCACCTGTCCTGCCACAAATTTAAGCTGTCTCTCGTCACAAAATATTTCCGCCCAGGAACAAACAGGTGGATGGATAAATTTTACCGGATAGCTGAATGGATAAATACTGATAGGATTGGATACATAACCACAGTGTCTCCCTCCTACGGATTTATATAAAGCCAGAATAAGCAAGATCGTCAGGTTTACACTCGTGTTTCACATGGGCCTGGATGCATCACTGAGATTACCCAGGGTAAACATGATCAAGCCCGTGTTAACGACGGATAAATTTGTGTGGTGGTAACAGATAGACAAGGAATCCTTGCATCTAAATGAGGAAATGGAAAATGAAAATGGAAGCTCAGTCTAACTCACGATCTAGGAGTGAATGACTATGACGATATGACTATGACGATATGAAGAGCAGTGCAAACACGTTTACCCTGGGTAATCTCAATGATGCATGCAGCGTATGGAGGAGATCACAAGATATGTACCTATCTTATAAAGCAGTTAAAAACTGATGAGAAAAATGAGAAAGGAAAGAGGGAAATACGAGGATTGAGGGATAATGTCTGATTAGCACATGGAATACAAAAATCAAGGGCAAAATGCGGATTTGATAGGATTTCTCTTTTTTTCTCTCTGCTGTTAACCTTGTCAGCTGTGAAAACATGTATATTTAGAGGAGACAAGAGAAATACAAAAGATAAAAAGCTATTTTCTTGGAAGAGTTACCGATTTTCCTTATTCACTGGAATTGGAGAGCAATTATGAGGAGCGCACACCAGTAGAAACAAACTGAACAGGGAAAATTTCTCGGAATGGGAAAAATAAACCAGAACAGCCCTACCGGAAAGGCGTAGAAACGCGTTATCAGCTGCAAATGCAGCGCCTTTGCTGTCCCAAGGTCAACGATGCAGCGGCGGCACGTTGTGGTTGAAGTCTGTGCTCAGCAAGCGGAGTCCGAGGAACCACCGAACCAGTGCAGCGTGGTCGGATGTAGTAGAACAAGCCAAGGTGAACCGACAATTATGCGCTCGCCTAATTACGAGGTTTGTGAATGGGCGAGGAAGGCCGCGGATCGCTGAGAGGTCAGACGGGCTAAACGGGCAGATGATTCAAATTTTCGGGTGCGCACAGCCGGGTGCATATTAATTACGGCTTATGACACAACATCCTGACAGCAGCAGGAGCAGAGGCCGCGTGCAGCCGCGACGGAAGGAAGAGCGATGTCCTGACAAATTTGGGCCACTGGGTCGGTCACTGAGGTCATTGGGAGTTCCAGGATTTCCCAGCAAGAAACTCCAGATTCCTGGATTAGGGTGGCTTGGATTACAGCATGGCGTAACGGGGGTGTTCTGGTCGGTGTCAAATGGACTCTCGGCACATTCAAATGTATGCGCGGTTGCGCCAGTGTACGATTGGGCTGAGTACTGTGTCAATAAACACGTCGAGGCGGCATGTAAATAGTCGAGGACGCATTAGCATAGTCCCTGAGTAGTGCGAACAAAAAAAACTGGTACTTCATATAGGTGCCTCTTACCCACTCGACCAAAGGTACCGGCAGTTAGACTCAAAATAGACGGAAATGCATTTCTATGGAAATATGAATTTTCGCCAGGGTTTGCCCAAAAATTATAGGGTTCGTAAATCTTTGCCCTATTTCCGATATAAGAAACTAATGATTCAGTTATCTGCATGACAATGAGAGAGTATGAGGGATATTTGAGGTTTTACTAGCATTAACATGATGTAACCAGAGCAAGAATGAGCCAAATTCTCCGGTAAAAACTGGAATAGAGGGGACAGAAAATTTTGAATAAAAAACGAGAAATGGAAAAGTCACCCAATCATTACAAAATTAGAAAAAGGTGTGTTCCTCAAAACGTCTTAAAAATTAGAAAAAAATTAAAAACATCAAACAAAAAATATATCCAACGGCTCATAGAAAAAAAGGGAAATAGGATTGAAACCTCTCATCTCAGGATCTCTGTCCTTCCCAGTTACATATGTATGTAAAGTATGCAAAAATGGATATTCGTGCTCAGGCTTAACCTTGTTGGAAAAACTGACAAGGGAAGGAAACTTGGTCAGCATGGCCACCCATGGCCAGCTCTATAATCTCTCATGCAGTTTGCAGCTGACCTCAAAATCCATTTTCAAAATTGGCCAATCTGCAATGGATTATGCCTATGCAATGCTCCCTCCAACTGCTGTTCAAGCTTTCGTCTTTTTAGCAGCAATTGCTGAAAGATGGCAGTAACTGAGGAACGAATTGTAGCATATCGAAGGAGTAGCTGCTAGGATTTGCTCTCGACGTGTTACGCTGTTCTAGCTGCGTTCCTGCTGCACGGTTATCAGAGATGGCGATACTTCGTTGAGGTTTTCCCCAGTTTTCCAAATACATTTTGACAATTTTTTAGTCTGGTTCTGAAATTTCAAGAAAATTTCCCGGCAATTAAAATAAAGGGAGAAATGAGGTAGGAAAAAGAAATAAATCCACTAGGTGCGTAAGCGAAAACCAACGGATATATCCAGAGAGTGCCCCGAAAATTTAGCGGTATAGGCATGGAAATCCGTGATTCACGAGTAGTTCAGTCAGAGCGAGTCCGAAAACAAGAGAGGTTTCGCGAAATGTACGATTTTCGCGGATATTTTTCGGATTTCAAACAGAAGTCGGCGGTGTAGGATCACCAGAGTAGTATCTTCTACTTCAGGGAAAAGCAAAAGCGAAGAGGTAGTTTTACTTGGCTTGCCTTGGTTTGCCTAGCCTTGAACCGACGTGTAGATTAGTATTGAAAAGGTCACAATTTTAAACTGTTATTTTGTAAATTGTTCTTAATAGTGTAAGAAGTGAAAAAGAGGATGACGGTAATTCAAAGGTTACTATGAATGAGTTTTCAGAGCTTTCTCCGATTTAAGATTTTTCAATGTTTTTCATACGGAGTGAAGGTCGGCAAAAAAGGTAAATTGGCTCACGGTGCCTCACGCAATTTCAGTCCTCAGGAAAATAAGAGGTTAACCAATTAGAAAATCGTGAATTTGTCGAAAATGTAGCGTATAAGGTTCATGGATATTCATAGTAATGCAGTGAATTAAAATTTGCTCTTGCAAACACATTAAATTTTCGCTAAAAATTTAAAAATTACAAAAAAAAAGTTCGACTAGATACACGCTTTTCATGAGTGATCATTTGTAACAGATGAAATTCATAATACCAAAGGTACGTCCTTTTTGGTCTAGTTCTGGACATTTTCATACCAATAACCTATAAAGTAGCCGAGAGATGCTAAATAGTAGCACTTCTACAGTTGCCGAAAAATGGCCGGTTCCTCCTTTGAGAACGTCGTGCTACCCGGTGGCGGCATTCGGCTCCCACTAAACTTTTACGACAGAGCTCGTGCACATAAGGGCGGTGAAACGAAAAAGGCCGTGGTTAGCATATAAGTCGTTAATCGATTTATTGCATATTCGGGAATCTCCCGAAAATGTGCACGTTCCCGTATTCGATTCGCAGACGTTCAATGGCTCTTTCAAACTACGTTCTAGGAACGATATTGAGAGCGAGAGGAAAGGAGAAAAGTAGGAAAATGTCTATGGATCACGCGGAATTCGTCAGTATTGTGCTGCGTTCCCAATGGTTACGCGTGTGGTGTGTTGTATGGGTGTATCAAATGACCTTTGGCACATGCAAAACAACCCCTAGCAAAGAGAATATTAAATGACCCGCCTGGGTGGCACTGAGTGGGACCAGATTATTCGATGGTCCAGCGGCTTTGAGAAAGCTGGCCGGTAAACGTAAGGTAATTGTCTTTGGAAATGGCAGATGTAGAGCCTAAGAAAGGAGATATTGTTAAAGTAACACCTACAATCAAACCCAGAAATTGTGAGATTTGGAATGGTTCCAAATTTAAAAACAGGCGGAGCAATACTGCCGGATTACTGTAAATTTGGCTCATGCCCAACATGAAAAAAAATGCCATTGTATGTCAAGTGAACGCCTTCTCCTGCCTCAACGCCGACTATGAGGGATTATAACGATTTTCCTCCTTAATGGAGCATATCCCCTAAGAGGTTCTCCATGTCTCAAGCCTACAACATCGCTCCGCCAAAAAAATGTGCCTAAAAGGTTAACGTTTTAACGGTCTTCAAAGAATTTTATCGACGTAACCTACTATGTATGTAGTTTTGGTAATTTTGGTGAATCGCCACTTTCTGTTCGAATCTGGTCATATTTTGCCTAAACCTCCTCTGAAATCCACTTATTTTCCAGCAGGATTCCTCAGACTTTCTCTAGCTATTTGGACGGAGTTTCTCAAGAATTAAGGTGGTTTCCGTCGGTGTAATATCGCCAGAGAAATGGTCAAGAACTTTATTATATTTGCTGTCGCTTTCGCTGTTTTGTTTCAACAACACAATGGAATTCCCAATAGATAATGGGTTTTATACGTGCCGCAAGCTCTACACACAGTCTGTTTCAACGGGGATGAGAGTTGAAGAGACTCTAAAGAAGAAAAGGAAAATTTAAAAGACTATGCGAAACTTGACGAGAAGAAGGTTTGCCTGTACTGTTCCACATGTTTTAGTACTCCTCGTTAATACTGTTCTGAATCAATGGCACGCCTGTATGGTGTAAATAAATAAGTAAATAAGTAAATAAATAAATTAATCAATCAATGTTAATAAATAAGTGTTCTGCTCCCAAGTCTCGGAATAGGATTCTTTCCTGAAACTTTGTACAAGGCTTACTGGATGCGCTGTAATGCTGTTTTTCTGAGATAAAAGTAAGTGTGATAAGGCATCGAAAATATCGCATGAAGTTTCGCATGAAAGGGTGTTATTCCTCGGAGATTTCTCAAAATTTTCTCTTCTGATAGACATTTTCAACCAATTTCCCAGACTAAAGCCGTCCTACCGTAGAATAAAGTCTACCGTATGCTTGCAAAGATGGAGGCGACAGTAGGAAACTGTGACCATGGTGATTAGTGCATGAAGTAATCCTCCCGGCTATGCTTCAGAAGTTTCTGCAAAAAACTGTAACCCCACAAAAATGGTGCAACGGTAAGGAATGACTACGATATTCGCCACCACATATGAAATTTCCCCTCGTTCCCACTTTCGACAATGTTTCACTTTTTTTTTGAGATTTTGAGGGGAAACGAGTGAAACAGCGCCAGAAAAATTTTGGCGCTTGCCATTTTCGCGGAAAAAGTCTGTGCGCACACCTACTTTCGTCGTTTTTGAAAAAGAGTATATGTTTCGTGTACAATTACATAACCGCGAAGTTTCAGGATATCATTGAAAAAATTCCGGAGACTCTCGGAAAAAAAAACTATCAATTCCTGTTACAGACAAACATCTCTTGATGAAGAAGGACAATAGTCCGGTTAGTTCAGAACTGTAATCTGAGCATCATTTAGGCTACCCTGGGTAAGCATGTCCACGCCTGTGTTGAGGGTGGGTAAATATGCAGGGGTTAAAATGTATATCCTGAGTAATCCCAATAATCCATGCAGCCCCCGTTTAGTTTTATCCTTCACTTTCGTCTTCCACATGCTCTCCTAGTAAACAATGCTGGGTGGCGAAGCTAATAAACCATACTTGGGTAATTAAACCTTGATCTCAGTGACTGTGAAGTTCAAAAATTCAAAAAGAATTCGAGTTCAGAGCGTGTGTTGATTGCGGTAAAGTGTTCCGCTAACCTCCAAATTTAATCGACTGAAAATGGTCAGCAGTGCCATGCAGCCAAGGTCGCAACCTACAATTACCTGAGGACATTAAGACGCACATGGTTTTGAACTCAGAAAACCGGCAATTGTCCACGGCGGCGGCGGATTTTCGGATGACTACCGGGGAGGAAATTGCAAGGGCCGAAGGTTCTGCGTCTTCATTTGAAATGTGGGACAGTACTCCAAGTGGTCTTGTGGCTCGCTATGGGAGGAAATATGTATGTGAGGTCTGAAGGTATTCAAAGGAAATAGAGAATTCGGGCTCATTTTCTGCATTTTTGCTCCTCCCTAATCAATTTCTAGCTTATAGGTGCTTCATTGAATGTGAACGAATAAGCGATTCCCGCCTTTCCATTTTGCGTCCTCGCTTTCCGGGAACTGAAATAGAAAACGGAGAAGGAGAGGATTAGAGCAAAAGAAGATTCCGAGAGGATTAGAGCAAAAGAACGAAAGCTTCCCTTATATTGCACAAGCAAAGCTCAGATCAAGAAGACCGCTTGCCCTCCCTTTTAGAATTCTCTATACAACAGGAAAATTGCGACAGCCAAAAATTTCTACAACGCCTTTCTAAGAATTTCAAGGAATTGTTTTTACTTGGCGAGCCACGACACTTCTATCAAGATTTTTTTTACAAATGTTACGACCATTTTCGCAAATTCGTTCTCGGTTTTGTGTTCTACGAAATTACGAGGCTTATGGTTAGAAGAGTACCGCTCTGATAAGGGGTGATAGGTTTCATGTACATAGCTCTCTATGGAAGACTGGGCACTTCGTCAGGTTTTTTTTATTTGTTATCATTGACGGAACTTTGATGGCTTCTACTATGTGTTAAAGGAAAATATCGGGTAAAACTGTAATACTATCTCCGATTGCGAGCGAATAAACTATTAGGCTGTGCCTCAGAAAACGGCCGTTTTTAAGTACTGGTTTTTTAATGTTCATTTCAATGTAATCAAAGAAGCTGAGTGGCCGATTCTGGTGTCATTCCAAGGGTTAAGGTGCGCACTATCTGCTCATCTGTGGAAGTTGTTTAACTCCTCTTTTTTCCATTGATCGGGTTAATTTGAGGAGAAATGAACTAGCCTGATTTTCTCGCAATTATATTCTACGAGTTCAAGCTACGCCATAACGCGGCTGAAGCCACTACCAATATTAACACAGCATTTGGTCAAGGGACTGTTTCAGAAAGAAATGTGAGGCGTTGGTTTGAAAGATTTAGAAAAGGAGATACAACTCTCGAATGTCAAGAAGGTCGCGGGTGTAAAAATATGCTTGATGAGAAGGCTCTGCGCGACGCCATTGAAGGGAATCGGGAATAGTCGGTACGAGCGCTTGCAACTGAGTTAGGCGCAAGTAAATCAACAGTCACACGACATCTAAGACAAATGGAAATGGTTAAAAAAACACCGAAGTGGATTCCCCATCAACTGACATCTGAGTACCAGTTGACTCCACTCAATATCTGCTTAAATCTTCTTAGTAGACACGCCAGCGAACCATTTCTGAGAGACTGATCACCTGTGATGAAAAATGGATACTGTACGATAATAAAAACGTGCTGCAGTTTGGATGGACAAAAAAGACTTCCCGAAACCAGTACAGCACGTAAAGAAGACAATGCTTTAAGTTTAGTGGTGCGCTGCTTCAGTCACTCATTACAGCTTTCTGAAACCTGGTGTATCAGTTACTTCAGAGACGCGGTCATGATATAGATATCATGCAGCAGAAACTGCGAAAAATTGCCCAGCCTTGGTGAACAGAAAAGGTCCAACCCTCTTGCAGGACAACGCTAGACCGCATGTTTCACGTCAAACCAAGCAAAAATTGATTGATTCGGCATAGAAGTACTGCCCCATCCTGCTTACTCACATGATCTGTACCATCTTTTCCGGGGTTTAGAGGTTTTTGCGCCAGAAAACTCACTTCAAACAGGATGATGTAGAAAATGCCTCCTGTCAGTTTATCGACTCCTGCGATGCCACCATTTTCTCTTCTGGGATATGTTTCCCTGCAAATCGATGGCAGAGCTGTGTAGATCATGACGGTTTTTATTTCGAATAAATATCTTTACGTTTGGCTGAGTTATCCGCCTTAGAAGATTGATGTCAAAAACGGTCATTATTTCTGGGACTACCTAATAGTAGCAATCAAGTGCTCACAGGTTTATTTATTTGTTGTCGCCTTTGATCGTCTTTTTTATCCAGCGCCGGACACTTCTCCGAAAAAGGATTTCTTATCAAGAGATATTGACCTTGAGGTAAAGTGGCAACATTTCACTCTGAGGCCAACGTCACCGGGTAAAAAATTCCTGTCGAAAGCGCCTCTTCGCCGCTCTTTGTTCAGGAGCACTGTGGCACTTCACCTCGAGGCCAACTGCGAGCTTCGCCACACTTCAATGAGAGAGAGTTTCTCTGAATCTTCGTGGAGTTTATTGCAATGAGCATCACTTATCGTAGCTCCTGCTTAGCAAGAATAAAAGCGTATTGTTGTCTGCATGTGAGAATTGGCTGATTCATACATAGTACTGTGCTTTTAAAACACTTTTTAGACAGAAAATCCCACTAATTACCTGTTGAACTGAAAAACATAAACAAATAATTATCACTGCTCTGTAGATCCACATTCAGGGATAGATTCAAAATTTCCGACCCCACTCAATCATAGCATTAACGACGGCTGCGGACTCGAAGCTCACCACCGAGGCTATAAATCCGTTCTTTCTGGCGTTCGACTCGTTACGCATATCGATCGGGATATGGTGGTAACGAGCGAGGACCAAATCCTCAGATGACGCAATCCGCCCGGCTTCCTTCGGGTCATCCGTACAGTGGCTGAGCGACGCAAGTTGAATGGCTGGGAGGAGAAATCAGGGGAGGGTAGAAAAATGACACTCTGTTGTCACAGAAGTATACCTGTAGAATTAAAATTTATTTACATATGGGTAAGTTCAGAGGTATGATAAAATATACAATAGTAAATGTTTAATGTGCAAAGAGTTCATCAAAATTATAATACATGGGATCCATACATACATTACATAAAATTAAA
This sequence comes from Ancylostoma ceylanicum, assembly GCA_000688135.1. Taxonomy (NCBI): domain Eukaryota; kingdom Metazoa; phylum Nematoda; class Chromadorea; order Rhabditida; family Ancylostomatidae; genus Ancylostoma; species Ancylostoma ceylanicum. Next base: position 552,262 of record JARK01001387.1, on the reverse strand, counting down.
TAAGATGTAATTAAAATCGTAGTAAATCTAATGTTATTACAAAGTTACAACAATTATAAAATGTAAAATATAGTACTAGACGTATGGGAGCTAATAAAAAATGTGAAAAAGGCCTTGAGAAGGTCGGATAAAAAGCAATGATGAAGTAGGACCGGAAGAAGGAAGCGAAGACTTACTTTAGAAACTTGTAGGCAGTGGCTCTAAGCAATGAGAAAAGAGGAGGCTTTGCAGTTTTCTGACCACTTGACAATCCTTATTCACCCATTATATTCATTCTTCCTTCCCTCTAGAAGATTTTCGAGCCGTTATTGGGAGAGCGAACAGCTCAGTGAAGGAACCACATATAGTCGCTATTTTATAATATAACAGAAATGTTACCTTTAGCTCGAATAGGGGCCGAAATTTTATAGGCAAGGTGGCTTCGGGAAACAGCAGCAAAGAGAGATTCCTAAGTGTGGAAACGCAGACGAAAAAGGAAATTCCACGGCAGAAACACACGACAACATACCCATACCGATGCTCCGGAGTTTCCGTAGCAGAAAACACGGAAATCGACACCTCACTTGCGAAAAAAAAAAACGCATTTCTACTGCGGGGGTTGTAGCACGACATCTGATGGCAAAAAGTCGTTACCTTGATGAGGTATGACTTTTCATCTTCTATTGCTCAGTTCCATGTACTTTTTGCACTGTCTTGTTTACTACCTACCTTTTGTACAGAAACCATTATCAGCTCTGATTGCTTGCAGACAGAAGACGCTCATGAGATGGATAATAGCGCAAATAGGTGCTATCTTCTTCAGAAAGTTTAGTGCCAAATGGGTACGGATGAACTTGATTGTTCTTTGGCAGTTGTTGAAATAACAAATAGAGAGTAGAAATCATCATTGCCAAGAGGATCATGAAATTTCTCTGCAGTGTTGAGATGTGAGTGCTCGCAGCATTTGGCTTGGTTCCTTCTTTACTAATGTAACCCTCTCACTACGTCCCCCTCCAAATGTTCAAAAAATATTTCGTGGGCCTGCCTCGATGCATCATTCTAAAGGTGGGTAACCTCATGGGTAGCACCTGGGTACAGACATTGTCACGGGTGGGTAAGCATGTTGGTGGGTGCCAGGTGTAGGGTAAATTTGTGTACACTAATACGTACGAAAGCCATGGGTGATGTCATTGGTACATTCGAGCCCAAAGATTAACTTTGGGTAACAAGTGGGCTCATATTCGTCACTTAGACTACCCAAGGTAAATGGGTTAACACAGCCCAGTTCTACAAGTCGTTAACACGAGCGTCAAAAAGGTTACCTTGGATTATCTCAATAATGTATTCAGGCCTGGGTATGGACAACGGTAACACATTTACCATGGGTAACCTCACTAATGCACTCCAGCCCGGGATTACGCATGGGTAGCAACAGGGTATGGACAACGATAAGTAAAGACAAACATGCTGATGGGTGACAGGTGAAAGAATCCATTCGTATACGTCAGCACGTTCACCATGGGTAGGTAATCTCTCTGAGGCATTCGATCCCGAGATTACGTGCGTGTGTATTAACAGATGGGTAGCAACTCGGTATGGAGAACGTTACCACGTTTACCATGGGTAATCTCGCTAACACATTCTAGCCCTGGGGATACACATGGTTAAAAACTGGGTAGAGATAACGTTACGTAAGGACAAACATGTTGATGTGTGCCAGGTGAAGGGCGAATTGCGGATTTTGAAGAATTATGGATTATGAAACGGCACTGATGAATTTGAGCCCAGGGATTAACCCATAAGTAGTAACTGGGTATAGACAAGGTTAACACGCTTACCATGACCAATCCTGCTGTTGCTTTGGAGCTAAGGATTTATCCATGGCTAGCAAATGGGTACAGACAAAGTTATGTAAGGACAAACACGTTAATGGTGCCAGGTAACTTGTAAATATGGGTACGCAAACACGTTTACCATGGGTAATCTTAGTGATGCACTCAAGGCCTAAATGTACCGCATTCAATGAAGACGTCTTCCGTGTTATAAATACCCATTAGTGTAGTGAATAGTTTCTTCATAGATGAACCAGAGTAGTAACGAAGTAAATGAGGCGAGCGAATTCCAACACGTATAATCTCAATAGCAAGGTTTGTACAGCCCGACAGGTGGACTTCTTGAACTTTTGGCAGGAGATCAGCGTTTGATCAATAGTACTAACTCCAAATGGCTAGTTGGATACGGACCAGTGCCGCGGCGCGGCGTGGCATTCTGGTTGTCTGCTGCACTCCTCGACAGGAGATGCTTTGATCATGCTCTCATATACTCTTTGTCCAACGCTGTCTCACCGCAGCACTTGTCCAGTTGGCCTTTTGGAGCTACCTGTACATGTAATGTCCTCTGCATGTCCTCGTATGTTGACCTGAGTATTTACTATCAAAGAGCAGTTCTCGCAAAACGTAGTGCTGATAAGGGGATTATGTGCTCTATATAAGGAACCTACTTGCAGGAATTAGTTAGTTATTGCCTTTCTAAAGCTTAGGTTCTTGTTTCAATGTGTGTGATTGTGAAGGTGATACGATGCCGTTGCATAATGCTGACGCTATACTCTGCGCGGAGTATAACACCCTTCCTCGTCGCAATCAGCGACATCGATTCCGATATCTATTGATTTTGGGCGAGGCGCCGCTGGAGGAGCGGCTGCGGCGCGAGCCACCTACATGTAATCAATACGTATCAAAATCGCTGTCGCCTGTACAACAGCGACACATGGCGCCATATTTCGTGCAGAGTATGTACGGCAGCAGTCTGATCTCGTACTTTTGCTCATTTCGGAATGAGTTACTTTACAGCAATGATATCGATCACGTTCTGTCTTCTAGTGTTCACTATTGTACATGCTGCTCCAGCATGTGTGAGCTTTATACATATTGATTTTCGTTGACCATACTTGGAGCTGTAGCTGCGTGTACAGGACAAACTCGCCTATGCGGCAGAGCTGTTCGGAGAGGTCACACCTTCCCAGATGGCATGTCTTCGTAAGGAGCAGTACAAGGTTGCGCTTGTTGAGTAGGTTCTTAAAGTTGAGGGTGTGGAGCTTTATACCTGCAACGGCATGGTCAAGCTCCGTGATTGGTCAATTCACGCCAATGGCCAATCGCACAACTCGACTCTGCTGCCTTTTCAGGTAGAGTGCGCGTCGACGGCGGTGACCCATCCACGGTTTCGACAAGGACGCCGCGCAACCGCGCCGCATGCGCCGGAATGGTTGCCGTCAGCCGTCGGAGTGCTACTTCTAGGCGTTTTTTTTTCGATTTGGTGATTTTTTCACTTTTCCCATGTTTCAAAACGAGAGATAGCATAATGGCAGCAAACGACATCGATTCCGGCGTGCGCGGCGCGGTTGCGCGGCGTGCTCGTCAAGGTCATGAATGGGTCACCGCTATCGACGCTCACTGTATAACGCGCCACACCCTGAAGTTGACGGTGTGCTCCAAAAATCTGGATTCACCGAGTTATAGAGCCTACTCCAACGGCAAATTCAATGACGATGCCATCCCAACTGCTTGGAATGCTGTCTATAGTAAGTAAAGTATATTTTATATTGTTGTTGGGTCAAGACACCAAAATATGGTAAATCACTAGCTAATATGGGGATCGAGGTCTATATGATACCGGATACCACACTAGAGAAGAGTGCTAAACAACAAGTTGATGAGACTATCATGGGCCTCATCTCCAAAGGACTGACTGTCACTGATCTGTGGATCAAGGTAAGTTACATTCCAGTTATCATGAGTTCATTGCTCTGTTCATTGAACAAAATATATGTTCAAGGCCACAGATCTATCTAAATGGAACTCGAGCATCATGTTCAATTATGTTTTTCTCAGTGAACTGGTTAATGCCGTGAAGGTAGGAAATTACTAACTTCAGCTGTCGAGACCAGCACGGCGCACCGCACTCCGCGGCGGCGCGACAAGTTTTGGACAGAGAGCGAGGGAGCAAGTATTGATTGCGTGATGCGGCAGACAGTCAGAGTGCCGCACCGCGGTGGAGTGTACCGCGCCGCGCGCGCTTCGACAGCTTGCTTTACCTATAGCTGGATTTTACGCCTATTTTTCCAGGCACATGGAAGAAAAGTCGGAATCATCACCAGTTCTGAGGCGTTCTATAAGATCACCCCTGGAATGGACCACGTTTCAGACGACGTCAGACTTTGGTTTGAAAACAGATGTTCTTGAATTCACAGTGGTTGACCATATAAGGAATGTTTTTGAAGTTTGAAATTTGAAAAAAAGGAAAATTTGAGGTACACCATTTCCGAGCCACAACAGTGCAACGGTACAGAAGGAGCTGACTTCGGAGACTTCCAGTCATTCGCCGGCTGGATGAAGCCTGATGCCAAACAATACTGCGTTGGAGCCAAGGCCTGCGATGTCACCATTAACGGGTAGGAACAGGAACAGTTTACATTTGTTTCGACGCCGGCAATTTTACCAGAAATTCTTTTTCCAGAAATGTTGTGTCACCTGCATCCATCTGGACCCCATCCTCTTGATCAGAGGTCGATCATCGCTCAATTAGTGAGGGCAAGATTCAAACAAAAAAAAAACAAAAGACAATAAATGTTCACCTGAGGAAATGTGTTGTTAGTCATTAGAGAAGCATTCTATAAATAGAAACTGGGGAATAAAGCTATTCACTGTGAAAGAGACAATAACAACCTTAAGGGATATTGATGTAATGAAGATGACCCAATCAAAATTATCACATAGAGGTATTGTAGCTGATTATGGCATTTTGGCATTTTTGGAAAATAAAATATTATTTCTCTCTCAAAAAAAATTCTAGTTGGGCCAACACATCACGACAGGCTAAACTCGTCAGCTGATCAATCAACACAAATTAATTAACGGCGCAAATTTGGATTTGAACTATTGTAGTAATGTATAATAAATAGCCCTCCCTCCATTATGAGGAGTTCCGAGGATAGGTTGTTTATTTTTTTTCCTTTTCTCCTTCTGGAGGAAGGAAAGAAATGTAGCCTTTACTTTTGTGTTTTCCTTTTCTTGAGTAATATTTTTTTCCTTTTCTTCTTCTGGAGGAAGGAAAGAAATGTAGCCTTTACTTTTGTGTTTTCCTTTTCTTGAGTAACCTTTTCAGCCAATCAATATTTTTATTTATAAATGGAATTCTGAGCCAGCGTGCATTATTTTTTACCCAATAAAGGGTGAAAGTGCTGACGCTACCAAATTTACCCAGCGTTGCCAGGGAGATTGAAACAAGTGTCCTGGGTAATCTCAATGATGCCTCCTAGTCCAGATCAGAAAGAGGACATATTCTGAGCGTTGTGAGTCTGAATCTTTATAGATAGAACTCCTTGGGTTGCACCAGGGCCAGATGCATCACTGAGGTTACCCACGGTGAAAGTGTTACCATATGGAAACTAACATTCACGAAACACCGTTCAACAGGTTCACCCACGCGCTACGTTTTCTACACACAACTGCTACCCATCCATGGATAGTCATAACCATGGGTATGAGATTACCGATCTTTCTAGTGGTGCATCTGGTATCAAATTAACCGCATAGCTGTGTTATGAGATACTCATAGGTTCAAATGGAGCTCCAGAAGTTTCCTTGATTCTCTTGCTGTTCTTGGCATAATGGAATCGAAGACATGGGTGACGTAGGCAGGGCAGACCAGAACCGATGCATCCAAGGGCGGTATTCCCCATAGATACTACCCAGAGATGTTCACTCAGGCTGAATTTAGGGATGTTACTACGCTTGTCTTGGGTAAATTCAGTGTTAGATACCGTCTTGAGGTCTTGAGAATATGCCGGAACAACTTTAATCAGAACAGAGGAATACACAACAGACCCAACGAAGACCAAAGAATAAAGACCAAAAAATGAGAAAAAAACAAGCGACTTTCTGCATTGTGTCTGCGATAACTAACAAATCTCGCCGACTTTTTAATGGCTGAGTGAAACCTTTGTGGCTACACTCTAGCCTAGTGAACTTCGCCCTCCGCGCTTTTATTATCAGCCATTTTCGACGCCGTCAACTGAAGAGAGTGTTTTTCTCAGCGCTCGCTCCAGTACTAGAACCCACCCAACATTGCCATGTTTTAGCTTTGTGGTAACTTCAGTATCACAGTCTTTCTTTGATTGTTTGAAGCCCAACAATGGATCGATACCTACATTAAGAGTGCCTTCACTCTATATTTTCTACATATTTTCTCCTTCTTTTGAAAGCTCATCTGCATCACAAATATAATAATTAGATGACACTACATCTCAATGTAAGGAATATCCTAATAATGAGGATGATGAGGGCTGTTTTTATGATCCAAAGTGGGAGGGAGGGGGG
>JARK01001387.1:535169-545397 GCA_000688135.1 Ancylostoma ceylanicum | reverse complement strand
GGGGGGGAGGAGGGGAATATGTAGTTGAGTGCTGAAGCCTAATGACTGCTCTTCTTGCCGGTCTCTCCGAACCGTGTTCTTTTTTCACCTAATTCCTCTCCAAATATCTTCCCTGATGAAATGGACCACCACTACATACTCACTGTGCACCGTGGAAAGATCAAACTAGAGCAGAGAGAACAGCACATATATTTAATTCGTCTCAGAAGCAATTAAACTTTCCTTCGAATGTGAAGCGTTAAACCTAGAGAGGGCGGCGCAGCAGAGCTCCGTGATTGGTCAGTTCGCACAAGCCGCCAATCGCAGAGCTCACTCGCGCCGCCTTTTCCGGGTACACCGCTCCACACCTATTTCCTTCTGCAAAAAGTTGCTTCTTCCACATAAAATGACAAACATTCTTGTTCTTCTTTGTTATCCTTGGGTTACCACATCCTCATTTATTCTTCTTTCTTCCAATTTTGATTTAACATTCGCCAAAGAAATCTCCATGGTATCTCTGACAAATGTGCAGTAGGAACGCAGCCCGAACAGCCTAACCGAGTCTGTTCCAAGCGTTGTGTACCATCAAACGTGCATGACATCGATTTAAAAAAAAAGACTAAATTTTGTGAGAGACCGGGTTATTCCACGGAAATAAAGATTTTCGAGCCATGTATGCTCGAGGTCTCCCCAAATCAATTTTTGTGTCCCTCGCTCGCAACGCGTCGCAACCTCGACGCCGCAGTGGGCGTCTGAGCTTCTCGTTCTGACACGTCCTGACACTCGTTGTGTCGGTATTAACAAGTTAGGATAGGCTTTGGTCTCTATGTTCAGTTTTCCTCCACGTGTCAATGCTCGTCATTACGTGTCAGAACCAGGAAACTGCATCGCAGCGGTGGTTCTAGGTGATATTAATGACCTGTGAGGATGCGCAGACAACTAGACAGTTACGACGCACGCGGTAGAGCGTGCGAGCATGCATCGACCAGTCGAGTCTCCTGGGCCTAGAGGCACCATTGAGATTATCCAGGGTGAAAGTATTGACATCCCTGTTAACTATGAGTAATTTTGTGTAGGGTTAAATTCATACCTGTCCCTCTTCTTGCAGCTAAAGTTGAAATCAAACATGGCCGTGGTAAATTTACTTGTGAAAGTCGAAATATTTGCAAATATCCCTCTGGTTTGTGGTTTCTATTTTGCAGCATGCAGTCTGTGGGTGCAATACGTCATAATCTAGTCATTTTGCAATGTTGACAACATGTTTGCTCGAACAGCTGCGCGGCGTTTTTTGCGCTGCGGTGGGACGCGCGACAAAGTGCACGCGCTCACTGCGGACCACACGCGTTGCCATCGTCGGCGGTGGCCTAGGTCACGGGCTCGCATCGACGGTGGGCTGCCTCATCCTTGTCACTCCAAATTGTAGTGGTGGTCTGGTGCATCGTCTTTTGAAGAGGTTGGTGGATTTAAATTCGCTTTTTTTCTCGTCGAGTTCTGCTACTAAAGCGGTACTGAAGTGCTTGCAGTTTATTTACTTTTTTTCTTTAGTATTTCAGCGCTTTCCTTGTTAATTTTACTAAACTTGCATGCACATGAGAATACAATTTCCAGCTATCTGGAAATTATAGAGACAGCAACGTGTATCCGTTACATACAGTTCTCTTATTTCATAGTCTGTTTCAAAAGTGAAGACAGTCGCGTGTTGCTGCGTAAGCTTGAAAATTGTACACTAAACGGCAGGCATCCAAGTTTTTTCCTGTCAACTCGCCAAGATTTACATGATTGGTTGAGCTTTTTTGCACTATGAAGTGAGTGGAAGAGGTTGCGTGCTGGCTAGTGCTTTCCCACACATCTTTCCTGTCTTTACGAATAATTTCGTCCATAAGGTAATAGTCCAGGAGTATCCAATGTATTTAGCCGTGGGAGGGAAAACACAGGGGGTATGTATCCATTCCCATTGATTTTTATTCAGTTTGCTATCCAATATACAGTCGTTCCAAAAAATACTCGCCTCCGGCATCCACCGCCCGTCTGCTGAGCCGCGCCACGCCTCCTATGCATTATAATACGTGCTGCAACGTGGCTCAGTCGACGCGCAGTTTAGCATGATCATAATGCATAGGAGGCCGGCGCGGCTCAGCAGACGGGCGGTGGATGCCGGAGGCGAGTATTTTTTGGAACGACTGTAACTCATCCATCCACTAGTTCATTTTTTTGCGCAAGTGTGGTGTTTAGACAAGAGACAACGAGAAATGAAGACGGTGTAGATCATGGATCATTATCAGTTGGAAATCGATCTTATAAAGATAACATGCAGTGAGAAGAGTGGATTCGCATATCTGCGGATATGTCTTTATTGGATAGCAGATTCCCACTATAACATATCCGCTAGAGCGTGTTTATCCGACTGGATAAAAAATATTGGATACGGGCCCAGAAGAGGTGAATCATGAAGCTCCATGAATTTCGAAAATTTCTGGTGAATAAGTGCACGGAACTAAGCCGTTTTTACATGGAAAACGCACAGAACCAGTTCATGACATATCCACGAGATTAATGCAAAATTTAACACACTGGTACTAAGTTTTGCTTATTTTTATTAATTTACTTTCATGTTTCATTATATACTTGTGGACATGAATGCCTTGCGATGACATGTTCTCCATCCAGTTTTCAAATTACTCTGACATCAATGTAGGCTAAGCCGATTTCTGTCGGATATGATTTTGAGGAGCTTTTATGCAAGTGGACTTGACAAACCCATGAATTACCCCCAGCTGTTGTTTTGGTTGCGAGGGTCAATTTTTAAAAACATTTCTTAGCAATTTTTTTTTAGTTATTCATGGCTTGAAATAAAGGGCCTAGTTGTCGCCGTTCCTTCTCCACATACTTTTGTATCCTATGTAAGCCCTGTTTATGCTTTCTTTTTCAATTAGCTGAATGAAATTCGTTCACCAGGAAAAAAAAGTTTCTCATTCCCCTGATTTGAAAGCGCAACCTGTAACAGCGATCACCGAATAGGAAAGAGCAATAAGAGATCATCGCCTACATGGGACAATAGTGAAGGACCAAGTGTGGCTGTGATTGGACGGTTACCGAGTATTTGTCAAAGCGACTCTATTGGTTCTTACAGCGCATACAATGTGCACTAATTATTCCGTGGTAGGATCCATTGAAGTCGCTTCGGTTAGGGTTATCGGACAATTACCACCCGCACGCATCAGGTCCCGGGAAGACAGCGCATGGAGTGTCGCTGTTCTCGGTCTTTTCCCCTCAAGAACAAATCATCTTCGACTCAACATGACTAATAAGGTACTACTGTGCTAGGATACTTTTTGAACTATGTTTGGCTGTCCGTTTCCCAAGCTGAAAAGGAAAAGGGCTTTACGTCACGCGTGTGGGTGGTAATCATCCACAGATGTTCGGTGAGTAGTCGTCCTTCGTTTATCCTTGGCCACACTTCAGACCTCAACATTTCAGCAAGTAGGTGATGATTCCTCGTTCCTATACAAAATTAATCCCCAAAGAATCCATTACATGTGAAAGAGTTTGCACTAAGCGTGGCAAAAATTTCAAGGTGCGCTGATTTCTAGTAGGAGTTTGTGCCATTCTCCCTCTTTCTCCATCTGAAGTAGCTTGGAATTGGAATAGTCATAGTAATCGAAACACGAACATTCGTCTGCTTACATCTGTCCGCCATGCGAGTATAAATTGGCAGTAAAGTAGCGCCCGCTGCATGTGTTCTGTACTATGAACTTTGTTTTCCAACCGGATTCTTGTTTACCGTAGACAACCGCACTTCTCTTTTCACAGGGAATGATACACTGTACTATTTATTGTGGTTCTCATTGTTGTTATATCATACTTTATCTTATTACCCCTCCATTCACTACTTCTCATTCAGTTCTGTGCCACTATGCTAGCTGTTGTTGGATTTGTAATAGTTGCAGTTCCAGCATCGTTGTGGCTTTACTCGAAGTACAACTCACAGGTAATCATTGCTTGTAGATTTCTTCTTCATTTACCTACTTTCTGCACTACTTTTTTCTCTACAGAAGCCTAAAGTTTACGCAAAAACCGATGGCAAGTTGTTCGATCGTGTCAGCAAGCATGTGCCAGTTTTAAAGAAGGTTAGTTCCGTTTAGTAAATGTTTTTGCACACCCTATCTTATCACAAGTTCAAAGTTTCAATGGTGTGACAGATCAGATCATAGCGCGAGAGAAGGAGTAAAACACGTTCGCAATTTCCTTTCTGATACACAGTTAAAAAGCCGAGCTTGTTTCCAACAACATATGTACAGTCGCTCCAAACAATCCTTGCACAACGCAGCACTGCCCGTCTGCTGAACCGCGCTGCATTACCTACAGTCCTTCTCAAAAAGATAGACGGATTGCGCGTGCGGTTTCTTAGTGTTGCGACTGAACCATCGCGGTGGGGCCTACTCGACCCTCTCACTTAAAGCATGCTCTCTCCGCATCCTTCGTTCAGGCCCCACCGCGATGGTGCAGTCGCGCAATCCGTCTATCTTTTTGAGAAGGACTGTACGATAGTGTATAGGTGGTGCTGCGCGGCTCAGCAGACGGGGTAGTGTTGTCTGATGCAAGGATTATTCAGAGCGAAAGTGGTGTGCAGTAGAATTCGTCAGAAGGCAGGGAGCGTCAATCACAACGGCACCCTCTCCCCTCTCCCACCCCTCCGCTGGCCCCTTCGTAGTTGGCGTGGTGCGGCAGGCCAGCGGAGGGGCGCAGTCATGGCTTACGCTCCCTGTATGTATGTACACTGAGCGTCGATGTAAGACTATCCTCAAACTTCGTCAGCAATCGTGGCGATCGCCAAGATAGCCGGCTGTCGTCGCGATCGGCACGACCGTAGGCGGTCGTCACATGGATAAAGTGAATGAGTAGACTCCAGACGAAAGAGGAACGGTAACCAAAGAGGCGTTTTTTCCATTTTCGTTATCATCCATATCGCCAGTTCATTTTGAAGTCCTCGAGAGTACGGGCGATGAGCTCCGTTTGGCAGCGATCCATGGCGATATGGCGTGGCAATCGATACGTATTATTTCCACGATCCTTATCTCTTATATCTCATTTTGATTTTGATTCATTTTGAACTGGCGAAGTCTGGGGAAACTCTAATTGACGAAATGCCGGGTTGACTATGCACAGCGGTGCGACGGCGCCACACTCCGAAATTGCTATCTTGAACTGGCGTATTCTCGAGTCGCAGCTATGTTTAGTCTTCTCCTTGTTTGATGGTTAACGCTATCACGGCAACGCAAGAGCGACGCGATTGTGCATGGTTTAATGAGAAAACCCTAGAAAAGTCGCGTAAAGTCCGTTATTATGGATAGGATCCTCATAATCAGGTTGACCATATTATGAGACCTTCATCCTGAGTTTTCTGGGGCATGGAATCTTGTACATTGAACCCCGTACGCTTCGATAGCTGCGAAAGTGTTTCAAAACGGCCGGAAGTGAGCGTGGTCAGCGTTTTCTGACGATTCCAATTGAGCGAAAATCTTCGACACGATGAAGTGGGGTTTTTTCTTTGAGAAGACTTTTCCCTACATACTTGGCTACAGTTACACCCAGAGGTGTCATGTTTTCAGGAATGAACGTAATGTGCAATGTAGCAAAGGCTTGTGTGCGTTCGTATCTATCAATATATTTCAGGTCTACACTTTACCGTGGTGGTGCCCGTTTGGTGATGCGCAGACTATAGTAAGTGGGACACTGAGGAAATGCCCACCTTTACCGTTTATAAGGTTCGTTTTCTTCTTCAATATTTTTCCCCATTGTTGAATTCAAGCGAGTTTTCTTTATTAGAGAAGTGATTGAGTTTGAAGACGGGGGCGCCCTTGGTATTGATTGGCTTCATCCGGAAGGTTGCGCCGACGATGCACCTATCGTCCTTTTCTTGCCTGGGATAACAGGTACTTCCTAAAATGAGATGGAATCAGTCTTTTTTAAACATTTTTACCTATTTTTCAACTTTTCAACATATTTCAACCCGAGTGGGTATTATTTTTGCCTCCTCCTCCTCAATCCTCTCTCGTTCCCCGTTTACGATCCCTTCTGTACAGTAGCTACGGCTAAAGATGGCTTATGGGAGTACTACATTACGGGTGATTAATATTCTTCATCTGCCTCAAATTCTTCGGTAATACAAAAATTAAAATATCTACTACCTAGTCAAACACGTTCGAAGATGGATTGCGTGGCTTTCTCGTAACATTTCAACATTGCATGTTTAGCTATCGATCTTATGATTTTAGGTTCAACTCGAGATTGCTCTTACATCTTATATCCAGCTCAAAAAATATGTGCTCGAAAATGGAGAGTTGTTGTTTACAATCCGCGCGGACTTGGCGGTGTTCATTTGCGAAACAGAATGTTAGTTTACCCAATTGTTGCTGACTTCACTTCTTTTGCTAAGAGGCACTGTAGCATGTTGCAGAGCCTACAATTCTGTACGTCATCATGATGTTGCCGAAGTTATCAAGCGAATATCGTCGAGATATCCGAAGGCTAAAATGATTGGATGTGGATTCAGCATGGGAGGGTTTGTAATTGGTGTTTTCTTGTGCATATTTGTTGTTATTTATTTATTTTATTGTTCTTATTGAGGCATTTTCTTAAATCTTTGTGTAAAGTATTTGCTCTTTCTTTTTTTAGAATGGTGCTGTGGAATTACCTCGCAACGTGTACCAAGGAAAACGTTGTTCTTCAAGGTGCACTGATCGTTTCTTCTCCTTTCGATCCGTCTTCCACGACTAACTCACTGGAGGTGTGCTCTTTCACTGTAGCTATCTTTGCTTCTTAAACTTTTATTTGGAACCTTTATCATTGGAATGGGTCATTGCTTAGCAAGTATTATAGAGTTTCTTCGCAAAATACACATACAATCGACATATCACTAAGAAGCTCGTTGCATTTGCTGAAAGGTAGGCATTTGTAGGCATAGTTAACTTGTACTTTAGTATGAGGCTTCTTGTAAGGAGTTATATTGCAGGTATAGAGAGCACTATGAAGATCACGAGGTCATGAATTTCGACAATGTTCTGAAATCAGTAACAATTCGCGAGTTCGACACGAGATTTACGGCTCCCCTGTTTGGTTATGATTCTGTTGATCATTATTACGCCCACGCTGCACCGAACAAGAAGGTTATTCATATGTTTCATCCTCTTTTTCTCTTTAGTTGATGCTTTTTGACGATCTTTGACGATCTTCTTTATAGGTCCAGAAAATTCCTGTACCAACGCTATGCTTAAATGCCGATGATGATTGTTTTAGTCCGAAAGAAGGTGTTTTTTTAAAACTTGTATTAGATTACTTGTTTTGCTTTTTTTGAAAAGTTCTACTTTAGCTATTCCTGTGAACGAAATGAGTGCAAGTGAGTCTGTTGTGGGAGTTGTGACCCGTGGCGGAGGGCACACCGCCTTCCTTCGCACGGGAAATCCTAACCAAGGAGGTCTAGTCGACGAATTACTGATAGAGTGGGCTACTATGCTCATTAACGACCTCTACTGATCATCAGCATTGTACTTGGAAATTTGTTAATGAGCTTATCTAGCAAATCGCTTTTTTTAAAATGTTACTTGCTCAGGTGTTTCTAAAATAACGAAGAGATCTCCGATTTATAGGGTTAATTGCCAGGGTGTTCATGTGAACATCAAATTACAAATCATGATTCGTTTTGAAATGTAGTCAGTTCATTTTTGTTACCATAACTAATCACGCTGCTCCTAAGCAGTTCTGAATTGAGAGAGAAACTCGTAGAGGTATTAGCTAGGATCGTATTGTTGCAGTATTAGTACTTAGGACATTGATAGAATTTGCTATAGATTAATAGAGTTGAAGACTTTAATGTTTGTTAGAATCTTGGATTGTCGTATGTCATGAGAAGCTTCTTTATTTTTGCACAATAAATCCTTAAATGACTTCATTTGTTTAGCATCTAAGACATTATAAGGAGGATTTCACTAGATCAGCCACGCGCGACACGAAATCGCATGCTTTGGTTGATTCTGTGTGGGAAATGGTGATGTGGTGTATGGTTGACAAAGTAAATAGTGGCCAAGAACGAAACACCCCTCATCCCACCCTCCCACACCCCTTGGAAACGCGAAGTTATTTCCAACCTGTGATCCAGTAGGTTAAAGATAGTTCAGGACCGGATGTTGAAATGTGGCGATATAATTGCTTGCTATTATTCACATACAGCATCCACAGTCGCTATCTCTCCTTTATGAGAGATCCAGAGCACCTCTTAGTGGTCAAAGGCAGGGTCTCACCTGAAGAGCCGTTCTCGAGATTTTTTTTACACTAGCAAACATTATGTGAGCTGCTGAGAGCAGTGATGTGCACAAAAGCTCTGAAATCCTCGGATAATACTGAGGCTGGATGCATCACTAAATTTACCCAGGGTAGACGTATTGACGACCTGGCCGCGTCATTGAGGTTACCCATAGTAAACGTGTTGACACCAGTGTTAACGATGGGTCAGTTTGTGTGGTGTTACCACGCTAACCTTGAGTAATCTCAATGATGCACGCGGCCCCATGTTAACGACTAGTGAACTTGTGCGGTACTGCCAGGTTTACCCTGGGTAATCTCAATGATGCACGCGGCCCGTGCTCGCTGGTTCTGCTGATGTAAGAATCTTGACAACAATTGCCATGTTCGTTGATCCTTGAACCTGGGCATTTCTAGTACTATTCATAGAAGTTTACTTTGCCACACCAGGTTGTTAAGGTGGAATGTTTATTGTGACCTTACATTTCGACAAGAACCGTCTTTCTCAGAGGTCTGAAAGTGGTTCCAGCGTTCTTTCTGTACACTACACGACCAAACGTCTCATCGTACTTCGCCAGTCCTCGACTTCCGCTCAGGCAAGATACGATGAGAACAACCATGTTCGAGATCTGGCCCACCAATGTCTTCCACCTTCTTGCGGGTTCCCGCACAGCCCGAGATCGCTAGCAGCGGACGAGTGAGTGCTACTCAGTGTCCTGGTCCTACCTGATCTACGGTACATAGCTCACATAGCGATAAAAAAGGAAGAAGGTCACTTGTTAATGAGAGACATTCATTCCGGTTGTTCATGCCAGGATTTTTGGCAAAAATCCAGGCTGCTTCTAGCGCTCTTCTCGCAGAAATCTCACTTTCAAGCGCCAGTATTTCGCACCTGACATCGAAGTCATTTCCGTTATGTACCTCTACCTTGTGACGCCCTAGTGGAGATGTTGGATTTCCTCTTCTCTTTGTGGCCATGTGTTCTTTAATCCGTATACTCAGTGTCCTACCCATTTCCCCGATGTAGAGGTCATGACATATCAAGCATTCTATTTGATACACGACTCCCACTTTTGCACAATCACCTGTGTTTCCGTGCGGGCATACAACGCATTGCTCTGATATGCAACATCTATCGTAGAGCCTATTACGAACCAACTGCTTTTTGATGTTATCGTTCGGAATGTTCACTAGCAAAACATCATTCTGCAGTTGGGCTCGAACTATGCATTGGTGGAAAGCCGCGCTCACTTCATCCGAGAAGAATGGTAAGCAAAGTGGGAGTTTGTTCATCCGAGGTGTACGACTCTGAATACCAGCATGAGATGGTCTGGGCTGATATAGTGACATGGAGTAGCCGTTGCTACTCGCAATCTCCAACGCTAGTTTTCTTGACTCGCAACGTTCATCTTCGCTCGTACACACTTTTGTTGCTGTTCTGAACATATTTCGCACAATGGCTCGTTTAACAATTCACAATAAACATTCCACCTTAACAACCTGGTGTAGCAAAGTAAACTTCTATGAATCTTGGCAACGATTCCTGAGCCTCTTCTTGAGCCAATGGAGAGAGGTTGCTTTAGACGTCGGGGTTACCTCAGAGAGAAGAATAACTACTGTGGATGCGAAATCTCAGCAAAATTTACTTTGATTCATGAATTCTCTGAAAGAAACCTGCTCACTAGTGGCGGACGCAGTGAGGGGGGCAGAGGGGAGGGGGCGCTGCTCCCGAGAATGGGTCGCCAAATTTTTGAACTTACTTTACAATACATATAGAAATCTTGTATTGGTTTTTTTGTTTTTTTTATTGGTCTATTTTTTATTACTTCTTAAATATTGAATACTTATTATTTATTACTGAAATTAATATTTTTTTGTTAATTTTATTTTCCGTCTGGGTTCCCAACACGGCGGAGACCCCAATTTTTTTCCCACGCCCCCCCCCCCTCCC
>JARK01001387.1:498617-523439 GCA_000688135.1 Ancylostoma ceylanicum | reverse complement strand
GGGTAGGGGGGGGGGGTGTTATACGTGGAATGGGCGGCACGGACGAGCTCTGTGATTGGCTAATGAGGCGAATTAACCATTCGCAGAGCTCAATCACAACACCCTTGCCGGGTATAGCGCCCTACACGCATACGCCTCATAGAGTATAGCACCCAACATCGTTTACCCCATGTGATTCCGGAATAGATTATCGGTGGCTCACGCAGAAGGGATCCCAGCAATGCTTCGCCCAAAATCGAATGGTATCGGGATTGGTGCCGCCGGCGACGGCGACTCAGGCTGCGCGTGAAGTATATCCACAACCTGGCACAGACCCTAGCAGTTCAAGCAACTTACTTTTTTATTGAGCAAACACAGAAAAGCTAGGGTTGTCGAATCGCGGAAAATCAAAGCACACTCCAGACTCTTTCTCATCTTTCAAGCATCAGCACTTCGTACCCTCGTGGCTTAGGCAGTACGTGCGCGGGTCTAAGTTTTTGAAATATCACAACCGGCATGTGACACCCAATGTCACGTCAGTGTCATCACCGCGCAGAAAAGTGACAACACATAATCACAACATAACTTCAAGAATTCCTAGTAACAGTTGCAGCTCAAGCTCATCAGTTGTACTTTTGACGTAAGGAACCACAAATCACGTGGATGCTATCGTCACTTGGCAGCACCTTCACCTCTGGACCAGTTCCAGGGCGTGGATGCGTTGTTGAGATTACCCAGGGTAAACGTGTCGACCGTCCTAGCGTTGGGTAATCATTGTAGTATGGACTGAATAAAATATCGAATATATCCATTTGATTTCATGAATAACTGGGAAGTCCGTCTGAAAAATTGAATATCTCAAAAATAGAAACTTCTACAGCTTTCTTTTTTCCTATTTTTCTCTCTATTCTTTCTGTTGGGTTCTTTCTACCCCGGGCAATTCAATTTTTAATTTATTCGGGGTCGAATATTCGAATATCAAGTGTATTCAACAATTATTTGGTCAACACCCTGGTGAACAAGCCTGAGGTCACATGTATCATTGAGATTACCCAGGGTAAACGTGTTAACAACTGCAGCTTCAGCCATAGTTAACAGAAACGTCAACATGTTTAGCGTAAGTGATCTGAATGATGCATCCAAACCCTGGTGTTTCCACGTTTACCCCGGGCAATCTCAAAGATATATACAGCCCCACCCCTTGACCAGGGCGGTTCAGCGAACTCTAGCTGTTAAAAACGTTGTTAAAAAATTAGGAAATTCGTATAAAAGCAAATTTATATATTCTCTCAACAAGAGGTTAATTTTTTTACCCATTTTTATTTTCACTTGAAAAGACACTTTTCTATTTTCCTCGTCAATCCGTTCAACTCTTGCCTTTTGACGTTGCCATTATCATGACTCATGTTGGATTTTCCAGGAGAAGTCCCTGCAGGCCGATAAAATCCATTTTGCGGTAGGCTAATAGCGCAGCATTTCCTTCAAATCACTGCCGAAGCGATTAACCTGAAGTTTTTGTACGCAATGCCAATCCTCCCGGATCCCCCATCCAAGCGGCTCACTCAACCTGGCAGAATGGGTCGCATCGCCCACATCAGCATCATTGGCCATAAATACCACAAGAATGATGTTTTTTGCTGTTTTACTCCCATCGTGGTAGCCATAACTCGATCATGAGCAGGCAGCACTGGCACTCGTTTACGTCTTACTCGCGACCCGAATGCCTCCCGCGGGGTTTACGTCTACCCTGCGAAGAATTTGGGCTGCGTCCAGCCGCCAACATGTGACTTCTCGTGTTTTCTTGTGGCAACAACTCAGCATTTTCCCTGTTTTCCTTTCACTCACCTATTAAGTTTCACCTTCAAAACGAAAAGCAGCAAGTGTCATTCGTCTCGGAATGCGCTGACGTAACGGTACTTGAGGATTCGCGTCGAGCAGCTGTTTTCTCGGGTCATTAGAGGTCGCCCGGCTTTATAGTGTCAGACACTCGTGCGATTGTTTGCGATCTTCCGCCTCACGATTTATTGCCGTAGCGGAGACGAGGAAACTGTGAAGATTGGTTCCGTCTTTTGATTTAGGAGACCCTGGACACTAAGTATTTCTTCTTTGTCGGGTTATGCTCGATTTTGCAGCGTTGTTGTTCAAAAATCTGTGCATTGAGCCGATTACGGAGCATATAGGGACGTACATGAGTTTATATCATC
Organism: Ancylostoma ceylanicum; assembly: GCA_000688135.1. Lineage (NCBI taxonomy): Eukaryota > Metazoa > Nematoda > Chromadorea > Rhabditida > Ancylostomatidae > Ancylostoma > Ancylostoma ceylanicum. The sequence goes on along the minus strand of JARK01001387.1, from coordinate 521,256 downwards.
CACGGCCTGGATGTGCATAGCACTGAGTTTACATATGGTAAACAAGATTCCTTTATTCATACCATGTCCGTCTAAGAGTAGGAACGAAACGGACGATTTAAGTTTTTCTTTTTTTACCATTTTTATTGACTTTTCAATTGATTGATTGATGTTAATGTACCCAAATTTACCGTTTACCGGCAACTCACCAACATGTTTACTCGTATGTGACGTGAAAAATTGCTATCCAGGGATAACCATACCTATAAGAAAGACCCGTATGCATAGCTGTTATCTCTATGAGTTGTGATCCGTTTGGAAATGGAGTAGTTTCCGACAGTGTGCTGGGTAAATGAAGCCTATTTTCCCGTCCGTAAACCCCATGATTCCATCAGAGCATCCATGCGGGATCTTTCAGCAAGCGGCTCTCAGCATGACGTGCACCGCATTTCCAGAAGATTAAAGTCAGCGATGCGAATACTGAATGTGCTTTCATTGTGATGTGTGCTGGATTGCACGGAGGCCAAAGACTGGGCGGTGCTTTCTTGATCAAATCAAAACTCGTGACTGTTGGGTTAGGACCGACTGAAGTTTAGGATCCCAAGTGCAGATTGTGCATGAAATTTTCCTGATTACTTTTGAATAATATAATAAGTTGTGTAGTATGTCTGTGCTGTGTTTTACCTTTTATTTTCGTTTAGTTTTGATGCACTGATGCTTAAATGTTGTGTATCATTCTGTAGATACTTTGCTGCTCTTTGCAACGCATATATACAGTGCGTTTCATAAGTATAGACGCACCCCAGGAAATGCAGTTACACGCTTCCTCATCACTTCATGAGAAAAACTATGCACAGGGGTAGAATTAGCATGTCAGAAAACCCTAGTTCCTGTCGTTTTAGCTGGGATTCTGGGTCCTCACAGCTTTATTTTGCCAAAGGGAAGGTTTCAGACATTTTGAAAGCTTGTATCATGTCCAAATTGTTCTCCAAGGTGAGGATATCTTGAATTGGAATGGTCAGAGGTGAATGCACACTTCTGGAAAGATATGCAGGGGGAGCCAGAGTTTCTCAGAAAAATTACTTTCGGAGGTGGGTGCTACCAAGGTTGGAGGCGGTTTTTGCCATGGCAACGTCCTTGACATTTTTTCCATTTCTACATTTTTGAATTAATTGAAGCATCGAAACACCTTTGGTGGTCGCTTCTTCCACCTCCGCGTTGCGCTCAGAGAGAGAAATCCCCTTTTCCATCAAAATACTGACGCGACTCCTGTACTTCGCTCAACGAAGGAGTGCTTTGGGAAACCCTAGCTGACGTCAGTATTTCTCTTGTGATAATGACAACATGGGTGATCCCTAAAGCACCTTACTAGGCGGCATTTATGGCCAGAATCGAACATTTAGTGACACAACAAACCTCAAAAACTCCGTGGCCTGTACTTGGAACTTTTTTAGTAGCCAGCACCTGGAAGACGTGGATAAATCTGCGATAACTCATGTTTTCTGAGTTATTTGGGAAGTAAAAGAACCTAGCAACTATTAACCCGCTGTTGCAAATCAGTTCCCGATGTGAAATTATTGGTTTTGAAGGTGCGTCTATACTTATGAAACGGTCGCTATGAGGAGGAAGTGCTGAATCTACTCGTCTCTACCCAGAATTCCCGATAAAACGGCGGGAACTAGGGTTTTCTGGCATGCTAATTCGGCCCATTTTCATGGTTTTTCTCAAGAAGTGATGAGGAAGCGTGTAACTGCATTTTCTGGGGTGCGTCTATACTTATGAAACGCACTGTATTCTGGAAATAACCACCCAGAAAATTTTGGTCCTGGAAACAAAAATCCTATGATAATCCTCCATTCGACCACTTACGTTGTGCGGTTGAACGACTTTCCCGAAATCAAGCCACCTTGAAGCTTTATTATCTTCACCCATGCTGGCTTTTATCATATTAGACCGAAAGAGTTGAATCATTTTTCTGACCTTCAGTTCAGAGTTGATCATTTGCTGAACACCGTGTTGATTTTTCGAGTCAACTTTAATGATATCACTATCACCTCGATATTCAGCTGCCCATCTTGATACGTATGTACAGTCCTTCTCAAAAAGATAGACGGATTGCGCGACTGCACCATCGTGGCGAGGCCTGAACGAGGTATGCAGAGGGAGCATGCTCCAAGTGAGAGGGTCGAGCAGGTCCCGCCGCGATTGTGCAGCCGCGACGCTAAGAAACCGCACGCGCAATCCGTCTATCTTTTTGAGAAGGACTGTAAGTTGTTGTATCTATGTATTGCGCAGAGCTATGTCGGCAAAGGCTGAGAACAACACTTGATCCACGGTTCGAGACCTCTGACGGTTAAAAGGTTTTGCAAAAGCCCCATGATTCGTACATTATAGGTGTCAGTTAACTCTTAGCTCGTTCGTGGTTGCTGAACAAAGCTGACAGTCAATTGCGACCTTCGGCTAATCATTTCTTCGTCGTTTCAAGCGGTTTACTTCCACCCTGGTCTCTTCCAACCTAACTAAAATGTGGTCTGAGCTCATTGATTTGTGTCATTCACTCATTGAAGCTCTCTGGAGTGTCCTTAATTCCCGCCCTCACTTTCCATGACGGATCAGAGCGATTTTAGATACGACAATAGTGCAGGCGATTAATTAGATGGAATAGGATTTGCTTTAATGTGAGCGTTTGGAACAGGAGGGACGGCTCGTTTTCACAACCTATTCGAGCGATTCTAACGTATCTGATTGAGGTAATGGCAAACAATTACCAAGGAATGCATAGTACGAAAGCGGAAAAACAGGGGACGCGTTCGGAGAACGATCAAATCTGAGATGTTTGAATGCTAGGAGTGGAGAGCTGTGGGAATACATATATATCGAAATAATTCCAGAAAGAAATCCCTGCCAAATCCATGATCAGTTAGGAACAAACAAACGAAAGTACATTCGCATTCACTCGTTTAAGCTGTTAGGTAAGAATTGCATTGAAATGATTATTGGACTAGTTGAAATTGGACTTTTTCAAATAATTCGATTCTGCACTATAATCTGCTATATTCATGTAATGAAATGCGAAGAAAGCCAACGCGGTACTCGAACGTATTGTGCGTAATTTCATATTCAATAACAAGCAAAATGCAACATGGTATTTATTGCATATGTTCAAAATCATTGCCATTTTACGGCACTGTAATTTCAGTTGCACTTAACATTACACCTTTTAATGTGGAAAATTGTGTTGAAGCGTTGAACCTCATAATACCTACATATCCAATAAAATCTACTGCTGCCATTCTCTGAAGTCTGAATACGCTTGACCTTTTCCTGTCAATGGCTCTTCTATTCTTAGGGTTCGTTATGCACAGAACTACGATATGCGATCTTCGACTGTTGAAGGAAAGTGTAACGAGATATGATTTGTGGAAAAAGGCCTGGGACGATTCTCGAGAGTCGATGTTCTCCTCAAAAACAACGATGTTCTCCTTAAAAACAAGGACATACCAGCACAAACGAAAAATCACTTCTTCCACAGTAGCCATGTTGCCCGCATTACTTTATGGATACGTAACATGGATTTTGGCAAGAGCCGAAGAACGAGGCTCGCAATTAATGCAGTGAGCGTTGGAAAGGCGAATGCTGGAAATAAGTAAGATGCAACATATAAGGAACGAAGAAATAAGAGAAAAAGGTCAAATGCACGATATTGTCAACTTGCTTTACAGGAGGAAAAACTGAGAGACCTCCGGGCACCGTTGCCGACCTAAACGGGCACATGTGCTGGTACCGCTGCCAATGATCAAACAGCTCACGGTGACAGTAGAGATTCTGGACCGGCTCCACTTCACACAGCGAAGGAAGCGCAGAATAATTCATGTGTGGATTTATCGTGCGTCGTGTGGTGGTTGATGCGTCGCCTTTCCCGTCGCAGTGAGGAACGGTGTCGGTGCGGGTCCTCTACTCTCGCCGAGGCCGGTTCCATCGTTAGCACCGGTGCAAACCTGGTTGCGCTCTGGTGCCCAAAAGTTTCTGAGAAGGCGTGGGCAGGCCACTTCGCTAGATTTAGGGACAATCGCTGGACAGTGTGAATTTTGCATTGGCACACATGAACAGTAAAAGTTCAACTGAAACGGCACCTCTACGGTGGATGGATTCGCTATGGAAGCAAACTGGAAGGACCTGGACGTGACAACGCAGAGAGAAATGGTATGGTTACGAACTGTGACCGCTCTGGACGAGAATGAGTCCGACGTGAGTGAAGTAAGCATCATGGAAGCATCCTCGTTCGGAACTTTTTTTTTCTGAAGTATAAAAAATTCTTTTTTCCCTCTTCTATAGGGCTTGTCGACAATCCTATTACACACTGCAAGTTTCTAGATTATAATAGGATTTAGAATAATTCATTTTGACATTTCAATTTTGACGATATAGTGTTTCTTATCTTTACTGAGGCATCGATAAGAAACGCTACACTATGTTCAGGTTTTGCGAATAGAGTACTTGCAAATTATTGAACAGCTACCAGTATTTCGCCCGTGGATTATTTAAAATTATATAGGTACGATAATTCCACCTAGGAACGCCGCTATGAGCGTCAATAGAAGTGCGTTTTTCAGTCTCGCGATGCACGCGACGCTGCCGCGACGCTGGCGCTGGAATCGCCGCCGTAATAGCAATAGCAGGACTCTGATGAGAGTTTTCATCTTAGATGGTGTCGAGCGTTAAAAAAGCTGACTAACTGGTAAGAAAACCATGTGGTGCAAGCAACGATTCTAGAGCAAACGCCGCGGTCGCGTCGCGTGCTTCAAGAACCCGCAAAAACGCACTTCTATCGACGCTCCCTGTAGACTTCTGTGAAATTCGTGGATGTTCCTGGAAAAACAGTACTGCCTGTGAGACTTCCACCTAAAGTGCAAGAGGAGTTCACGAAAGTTGTCTGATCTGTGGGTTTCGCTTTTGAAGGTCTAAGCAATTTCAGACGGCCGCAGGGGTCCATAACTCCTTATCTGGGGATCCAATTACTGACATTCATGGTCTCATCCATCATCTAAATGTGGGCTGAGAGCTGAAAACATTGATATCGACGTTGCGTAGCGAGCCAGCAGCTTCTTTTTCGACTCTGAGTCAGCATTTTCTTGGCACAATATTTTGCTCGTCCTATAGCGGAACTCATCCTTTCATTTCTAGACCTGCAGTAAGTTCATTAGCTTCAGTAGTTTTTGTTGTTGGCGAATGAGCTTTTCATGGCGTCTTTACCGTAGTCGCTTGTGAACCAAATATGGAAAGGGCGCTGTAATTGCGAGCCACCAAATCCTAGCTCCGGATGCATAATTGAAATTACCCATGGTAAACTTGTCAAATTACCCAATTTCATACTCTACTTGGCGCCCTTCAACTTTTTCACCCATACTTGATGTCGCATATACCCACAGCCAGTCACACCCGTGGGTATAAAGTTACCCACCCTTGTAATGATGCATCCGGGCGCTGGATTTTACTTTTCTCGGAAGTCGCTCCTTGTCTGACATTACCTAAGTAGTTAGACCTTTATTATGTATACCTATTAGGTATGCTATTCTCACGGACGTGCTTCCCACGTGATAACTCGTCCAAATTTTCACTTCCTGTTCACGTGAAGTTCCAACCGTGTCCATGCATCGGTGGGCGTGGCTGCTCGGGTAACAAATCACCGAATCATGTGAAACGTACTCGTACCCGATGCCACACCCCCTTGCAGGTCCGCCTACCAAGTTTTACCCTACGGCAGTTCAAACCTGCTGTCTCAGTGCAGTGTCAGGGATTAAGATGTTGTTGTCCTTTGAAGATGTTGTACTCGTTTAACTTCCATTATCACGAAAGGTTCGGTGTACTTGTTGGTATTTTATAGAAGTAGTACAGGTCCAGAAAAAACAAAAAGAGTACCTGATATCTAATGTGCTCCTAATCCTGTTTTTCACCCCTTCTGAACATTTGATCTCCTTGCTTCTGTAGATTTGCTCTTCAGAGCTTCTTTTTTATTCATTTTTTCATGCCTCCTGGAGCTTTCATTCTTTTTTTCGAGCCTCACTGGTTTGCTACTCTAAGCTAGACGGACGTATATCCACATTATGAACTCATTTGAACTCTCTTTTATTCTCACACTCTTCATTTTTTCTCTTGGTCATTCATCTTACTTCCTATTACTACTTACTTCTGTGTGGAATCAGCCACAATTTCAATTCTCTGACGAAAAACAAGCAGACCATCAGCTAAGCCACAGCTGTTAGCAAACGAATCCTGGAAATCGAAACACATGTTTTTCTTGCCTGTTATCTTGTTGTCGATCCGGCTACTGGGAATCATTCCTTGCAAAATCTCCGCAAAGAAAACAAGGATACCCATTGCATCTGCTGGCATTCGCGTGCCTTTCTCCTCTACCAGGCTCTTACCTTGCTAGGATTCTGAATTTTCGCGATGACATGTTGTAGACGTCGCATTCAGTGGTTTTTTTATTGTTCCGAGCTAGATTCATGAAACGCTAGCCAAGTAAACCAATGATAGTTAGCCTACGTATTTGGCTACCTGGTAGACTATACAGTGCCAGGAGGCACAGAACGTCAAAGTTGGCTACATAGCCTTGTTTCATTTGGTTTTACTCCCTAGTCCTATTATAATCTGTTTCAAGCGCGACGATAGTTGAGTATTTGTGCGTACTGTTTGATTTTCTCACCACCCTCTTGAAATCCTGTGCACTTTCGCGCGCTCTCTCGCCGTCTAGCTATTTTCCAGACATCGTTCCCGTGGAACAGGCTATGCAAGTAGGACGAATGTTCTGACAAGAGAAAATCGGCAAGGTTCTGCTCTAGGGAGGGTAATTTTGTTGTCTGTGGGCCAATATTTCTGACAGGAAGACTATGTCAGGGATACGGAGGGCACAAGTCGCTGCATTGCGCACCTGGAAGCGAGGCCGCGCCGCACAACGCGGTGCGGCAGACCAGCTGGGCTTCGTGGTTGTTGAGAGTGACTGCTGCTTTGCTTCTTTATCCAACGCTTATTTTTTTACGTCTGTATACTCGACAAGCAGCAATCCCGATCACTCCCGGGAAGCACAGCGTCCGGCTGGTCTGCCGCGTGGCGTAGGTGGTGCGGCGCGGCTTGGTTTCCGGGTGCGCAACGAGGTTGAAATCTTCTGTACATATATAGGATGTGTTAGAGCTGATAAAATGAAATAAAAGTAAAAAAATCTCAGTTCTGCTTTACTAACATCACATACCGGTTCCAGTTGATGGTCCGTCCACAGGCGCCGCACAACCCGTTTGGACAGGGTAGAACAGAAAACAGCGCAAGAACGATGACGGTGATATCAGTGAGATTTGTGGATGCGCAGATAATCAGACGTTTCCACGTTGCATATGGGGTAGTGAGATTCTTGCAATGTAGAGCTGCTTTCACATGTTTTATTAATCTGATATTTTTGAAATCACCTAATAATCAGTACAACGTGTTCACTTCAAGTCATATGCAGAGACTTGCCAGAGGAAATGATATTTTTCCCGTGAGATCCCAGCGGGATTCATGATGGCGTCTGGTCTGCGAGCAGCTTCAACGCGAAAACATTTTCGCCACCAAGATCTGTCACGTTTCGTTCGCGCTGCAGTTGTGGTCTTTGTGTGCTGCAGGGCCGCCGCCTGGATTATGAGATGTTGACTTTCTGCTGCCTTATTTCCCCTATTGCCTGTAAATTAATTTTTAATATCTTGATCGTGAATGAGAAAAATATTATATTTCAAGGATGCACGCCCAGTCAACTTCATTAAACTTGCAGCGCAGGAAAAAAAACGTTGCAGAGCTGCAGAGGCTCGCAATGATTGCAAAAAGCCATAAAGTTGCTATTCCAAGAGATCCTAAAAGAAGTCGTGCAGACCGCGGGAAAATGATACGTAGTGGGAAACTTCTGGAAAAAAGTTTCACGGTTTTCCATTGTCGTTCCCAGCATACTTCGCTGTGATATCATCGACATACCAAATAGGTCTGGAAATGTTTTCTGGAATCTCACTGGTTTGGATAATTTCCTCAACGACATACAAACAAACATTTTTGCTTAGCTAGGACAAAGTCTGAGATTTTTCCAATCAATTTCGCATGACAGTGTTTGCCCGGGGGGGGGGGGGTCTACGCAGATATTGACCTTTAATTAGTGGGCGGAGTCAGGGTAATTAATGAATTTGTTGAGACACTGCTGACAGCCGCAGCGCCGTAGGAAAACCATTTGTCTCTCAAATGGGTGGAGTAAGGCCTGTCCCACAAAAAAGTGCACAAAAATGTTCTTCGAAAAGAAAACGTTCCTGGAGAGAGTTATCAGGAAATTCCGCAAATCCAGCGAATTCCACAAAATTTTCGGATTCCACGGCTGTGACTGTCTTTTCAACTGAGGCTGCAGTTTGGGCGGCCATTTACTTATTCACTTATTTACCTATTCATGTATTTGTTTACTGATTATACTACATCCATCACGCCGTTAAACATCAAAAGTTCAATATCTAAGCATTCTTAGCTGCTTTTTTCGCTTTTATTTCAAATGAAGAGAAAATATAAAAAATTGCATAGGTGCGACAATGAACTGAGAGCTGCGGTGAACTCCAAACGGTCGCAGACAAGGGCCGAGACCGCGGCGCGGGCACTCTGGTTGTCTGCTGCACCGAGGCAGCGGGCTTGCTGGGCAGAGACACAGAGGAAAACCGCGCCGCGGTTCCGCCCTTGTCTACGAACGTTTGAAGTTCAAGGTACAGAAGGCGTCGACGGCGGTGACCCGTCTGCGGCCTCGAAAAGCGCCTAACGCGACCGCAGAATCGTCGCCGCAGTGGCGTATCTGGGTTTTATTGATAGTTGTTCATCACATTTGACGATAACTAACACGAAAACTAACTGACTATCAAGAAAACCCCATAATAGAACATAATAATAATAATAATAATAATAATAATAATAATAATAATAATAATAATAATAATAATAATAATAATAATAATAAATGATGGATAGGGAATTGGGAAATGTGCGCCGCGTTCTTTTCGAGGCCGCAGACGGGTCACCGTTATTGACGCCCACTGTATGTATTACGCAAGAAGTTGCTATGTCAAAGCTTTTAATAACCAATATTCTTTTTTTTTGTTTTTTATTACCACTTTTTGAAAGTTTTCAATACCTGGTATTCACAACGCCTCATTCTCGTCATTTATTCAAATGTGTCTCCCTTGTCTTTTTTTCCGGGGAAATTCCGAGAAACCCACTCTCCCTGAGCGGACGAGTTTCTCGGCCAAATTGTTTATTTATTTATTTATTTATTCATACACTCATGGTGCACCAAACAAGAACAAAAAAACACTGGCATATAAGTGGAATTCTTCATCCGCGTTTACCCTGGTAATACGAGTGAGATGTGCCTCATTCTGTGACGGGTAAAAAAATTATAGCATATCTTGCTACCTATAACTGTACATGTAATCATGTGACTAAGACAAGTCGTTCCAGCATAATCGAATCGCCATCATCCTGAAAACTTGTCTACTTTGAAAGAGTGGGTAAGCCACAGCTTTCTCGGGTACGTTCATGAATAGCCCAGAGCCCAGAATCCTTCATGCCGCTGTTGCAACGACCTTTCCTATGGAAAATCTTACCACATTTCCCCTTTTTGTACCAGGGTGTGACCATCTGCTCCGCCTCAAACAATGCTTGCACTGCTTTGCAAGCAAAATTCACGAGATTCGTTGCCAGCAAGGAAGAGCTGCGTTGCACTTCGAACAATTCGTTTTCCTCAGTGGACGGCTGTCAACTCGAAACACCCGGCAGCAAGTTCTGCCATATCCTCATGCCTCATGCCCTTTACTTGTTTCTTTTGGCACTCGTGCAGCTGTGAATCATCTCTCTTCTTTGCTTTGCTCCGGAATTCCTTCCTCATCAACATCTGTTTTGAGGTCTCGATTCGAATTCATGTCATATTGTTAAAAAAATCGTTCAATGTCGCTCGACTATTTTTACGAAGCTCATCCCGCCCTTGATTCCTGTACCTTCGTGTTTCGCAGCTTACTCCGTACTTTTTACTGGTCTAGCTCTTTAGCACGACGTCATGGGAAATGCTGAATCATCAGACTCATTGTCCACGAAGCATCGAGCACGATCACAATCACCTGTGAAGGAGCCGAGTGGGAGCTTACGGTGCGTCCACCCTTGTTCTTGTAGTCGTTATTTGTTCATTTTTTATTCGTGTATGTACAGTATTTTATCCCTGGGAACCTTCATGGTGATGCCTACAAACACTGGACAAATTTACCCAAGAAAATTCTGCCTTAATATGCTTGGGTTTAGCGAAAAGGCATGCTGTTGGGAAAACAGCAGCTTCGATTCCTTGAATTTTTTCTACGAAATTTTATCCAGAATTAGGCGACACGTGGCGAACAAGGCAAAATTTGTTATTTATTCCAAGTATCCATTCGAATTATCCGAATTATATTTATTTATCCAAATTTATCAATAACCTGCATTTGCTCCAGAATCTTGAGTTGGACTAAGCCTTCACGTTCTTTTTTTCTCACCTAGATGCAAGAACACTGTCTATGTGCCATTTGTAAAGACCTTAAAAGCCAAGAGGAAATCCTCCAGTTTATGATGTAGAAAATGAATCCCAGAAGGACCAGGAGAAATTTCAGAACTGGTATAGGTCAGGACCTCAGGAAAAGCTGGATTTTTTCCAAAGCACCCCCTGAGGCCATGGGCGATTTGATTTTTGGTTTTGCGCGAGCGCTAAGTAGCTATCGCATTTCATAAGCGGATTCCTTTGCATTGCCCGAAATGCATGCGAGAAGAGGAAGTCTGGGAAAAGTTGGGGCTCGTCTGATTCCTTAGCAGAGATCCAAGAGTGTTAAAGAGGCGAATTTAACTCAAATTCTTTGGATAAAAACCTTTGAGAATCTGAAAACGTGTCATGGGAAAAACTCTTTCTTCTTCTGTTTCTTTTTTTCCTTCTTGAAATGATTTAGCTTTGGGTTATTTAACCCATCAACTTAACATGGATTTTTCAACCCTTCAAGGAACTTCAGCAAGGAGCACCATTCGGACAAGTTTTCCGAGAAACGTAGAGAATGTGCCAGAGAAAACTAGAGGCTGGGCTATGAAAATAAGAATCCCTGTTGCAAGTACCCAGGTCAGGTTCAAATTTTTCTCAATAAGAGTTCTACCCAATACCCAATTTCTCACTAGGAATTCTAGATTAGGAAATTCAACACGGACACGTTCCCTCGTTTATCACTTAAACATTCAAGAAGTTGTCAATAAGACTACTTTTGAGGGTTTCTTAATATCTTGTGGCTTTGTCAAATTAATAGATTGTATTGACATTGTGCTTTATTGTATTTACTGACCTTGAAGTATTGTATCTATGTGAACATTGTTTCACGTCTGTAAATAAATAAAAATATAAATAAATAAAAAAGGAGCAACTGGTTCAAATTAGGGTGCAATTTTGAAAATAAACGTTTTATTACTGAGGCATTGCCCTGAACCTGTTTATGCTCTCCGTGAGATGATCCTACGTCGTGAAAATCCCACGCTTCACTTGTTAACAAGCATATGGATGCCTCTCAGCACATTTTCTCCTGCAAAATACGTCTGCAAATCCAGAAGAAAAAACACATACATCTGTCGAAATGGCAGATTTGCAGCTGGTGAGGGAGCACGTTGATTGACGGGGCAGGCATAATCTTGATTGTTCCGTGATATTGAATTGGCAGGAGCTGGATTTTCTGGGGTTGCAGCACATGCACCAGCTAACGGCCAAACTAGAGAAATACTCAGGAAACATTATGGAAAAATTATATTTTTTATCAGAAGGAGCTGATCTATTTGCAAGTACGCGTAAGAAATGGTCACTTGTAACAAGGGCGTTCTCAAAATGGCCCGAGGACAAAAATATCCCGAAAGTGCGACAGACGTCAGTCTGACGAGGTTGTACTACTCCCGGCAGCTCGGGTCCCTAGTCATCAAAAACGTTCGCTTCTTGGAATAGGGCCAAGGCACAGAACCCTCATTTTGCTTATTGAATTTCATAAATCCCGCAGGGATTTTCCGGGATGTGACGTGGAGAGGGCAGGGATTTTGCTGAGATTTCGGCTGCCAGAGAGATCTAGGGTTTCTTTAAAGGCTAACTTTGTTATGCCAGTTGACTAAATTTCTAGAAACTGCCTATTCATCTATTCTCTCAAATACATCAAAATGCAAAAATAACCAAACGAACTGAAACCGAAAAAAACTTAATTCTGGATTCCGCTGTACTAAATAGGAATTAGCAAACATCGAACAGTACTACATTTAGCAGACTGGTCAAGCTTTTCGTGATGTTGAACGTCAGAAATTGTCAAGAATTATAAAATCTGACGAGATTCTCCTCTACGACCCTTTTTCTTGTTTTTCCTTTCTTCCTATCGTTCGCTAGTTTTCAATTCTACCCTTTTTGTTCCAGTTTTGATGGCACAAATTCCAGTTCTTACCGGTTCGCCCATATCAATAGTAGTTGCTGACTTCCGCTCCGATTATCTTCCTTTCCCTTCTTTTTTTCCGCTTCTACTCGTTACTTTTTAAGTGAGTACAAGTCTCTTCCAGTTCGTTGCATATAGTTTTTTTGTTCTAAATAGATTCTTTTCCGTCACTTTTCCTTCATCTCTTTCCATTTTAGCTTCACGAGCACCTTTTCTCTTATTATGCTTTTTCTCGATTATTTCCCATGACTTCATCGACGGCGCGTGTGGCGTAGTGGTAAGAGGCTCGCTGCGCACGCACACGGTCGATGGTTCGATCCCGCGCCCGTGGCCAACCAAGCCATCCATCCCTCCGGGGTCGGAAAATTGGTACCAGAGGAGTCTGGGAGGATGGAGCACTGAACTTGGTTCATCAGATGCCCCCCGCAAGTCACTGTATAGGGCACATACGCATTCAACGTCTCTACGATGTTCAGATGAAGTCGAATGCGTGGCGCATCCCTCGTGACGGGATTGATCAACGCCGACCACTTTATCCACTTTATCATCGACAATTTCAAGATTCACAGTTATTTGCACACAAAGTGCTGGTGCTGAACTGGTGGTTTGCCTGACGCTTCTGGTTCTTCTATCTGGTTAGAAATAAGCCAAACGGTAGTACCTACCACTCTTTGAATTCGAACGTCTTCAATAGCTTTTGGCATCAAAAGAACGCATTTGGTGTTTTTCCTTATTTTATTTTTCGTAATTCTAATCCATTTCAATCAATTTCATGTCTTACAACATCTACGTACCTCTTCTTACTTTCTTTGCTTTTCTTTAAGATAATGATTATAAGTATGTAGTCCAGCCTACACCCTGATCTTATGGATTTCAAACATTTCTGGGTGAACCGATTGTCCATCGAATTTTTATGGTTATTGGATATCCTTTCGAATTTGCAAGATTTCTACTGATATTTTTCACCAATAGTAACTTCATCTCAGAACTACGTGCGTAAAATTTGAGAGTTTCCGGATAAACTCTTCTTTCCCAGTGAACAAAGCAGTGACCAATCTAATCCATTATTCAGCGGTTGGAGAAGAGTCGGATGTTTGAACCTACTGTGTTTTGTTAGTGGTGTGAGCTGTTGTTTTTCAGCGAATCAAGTGTACGCACCGACGGCACCCGACGATGCATGACCGAGGGTCCGGCCAGGCGATCTAAGACATGTCGTGGCAGGCAGGATTTTTCATGGATTTCACTATCTGCTACGTACCCTCAAGGCATTTTATCCAGGAATCCGCGAAAAAAGGCAATCTGCAGCATCACTGGGCTCACTCTCCACCAGAAAGCGCTACTGACACGGAAGTGGAACAGGATGGAGTCTGGTGGGTTGCCAAGTTTCTTTCGCAAGTCCTTCGCAGCACGATCTCTACCCGCTCCATCACCAGAAAACCCTGGAACCGTCCATCATGGCCAACTGCACAGAGTGCAAATGTTCTTTTTCTATCCTTAGTATCATGAGGCCACAGTTGTCTTGTCGGGACACCAATGAGCAGGTCACTGGGGACTTCTTATCTCTTAGAGATGTCGGGTGAATCAGCTTTAGCTGTTGGGCGGCATAGGAAATATACTACTTTTTGAGGATTACAAGAAATATGGATGCCCAGATTAGATAAACTTGTCACTTCTGCTCTTTTCCTCTTTTGGGGCTTAAGAAAAAGTGCTGTGCATTGCTGTTTTTATTTCAAAAGGACTTCCTGATAGCCTTATTTCAGTTGCGATAACCACACTAATTATAGGGACAATGTCTTTCGTGTTTGGTAAAAAATTGCATTTCAAGAAATAGTAGTAATGAGTAAGTTTTATTCTTAGAGCATACGTATATACGTACCTAGACATCCTAACAGCGAATTCGACCAGTTCCTATTGAAGCATTTTTCGCATTTTCCCGTAATTTTTTTACAATGTGGATCCGGAAATTAAAGTAAAAGTTAAAAAAACTATTATCAGCTGCGAATTCATCATTTCTTCGAATTTACGAATGTCTTTGAGTTCTGGCTAAAAACTTCGGGAACCATCTTTGTGAAACTTCAACACTACTATTGCCCACTGCTTATTTATTACTTTTATACGCAATCCAATTCGGTATGAGCTGAAAGCTTCAAACCTCTGTGGACCCTGCAATTCGGTAGGCCCATGTATCAATGGGGTTACCCAGGGTAAACGTGCTAACACTCCCAAACTTAGCCATCGTTAGCACAGGCGTCCATGAGTTTAGGTAACCTTAGTGATGCATGCAGGCGTTCATTTCAGTTTTGTGCACCCTCGCACCTTTGCTCAAAGGACTCTTTCTAGTGTATTCAGATTCAATACCTTTGGTACCTCATGTCCCAGGTTTTCTCATTTTCATTGAACCGTTTCATTTTTCATTGTCACCTTCCTATTTTTTAAAATGTTTATCCGCCCGGATTCTCTACTATTCATCATTCATGAAGCTGTCAGCCATTCTCCATGGTCTTTTTGCTTTGATAGCCACTCAATCGTGAGCACTGAAATGAGCTATGAGATCTCACCCGCAAACATCCCCAGCGTTGTAACTTCCTTCTTTGAGGATTCATTTCGAATCTTATGGGATAGGTATTGGAGAAACGTTCAAATCTACTGTTCTGCAGAATCACATCTGACAGTATACATGTCCGGTGATACATAGCTAGTGGAGTTAATGAATTTTAGCTCGCCAGTTTTCTAGTTTCAAAAATTTTCATAGAATTCGTTTCATATCGCAAAATCCACAAAACACCATGCATAAAAGACCATACATATACTAGTTTGCTTTCCGAGATTTCTTCTAAGTTAGTTTGTAGCATAAGTTTTCGCTGTTCTTCTAAGAATTCTATCAATGGCATAAGTCCTGTGACTATTGTTATTGACTACCGCGATGGAAGCTATATTCCCAAATGATACGATTTTTGCCTTTGAGTAGTTCCACAAAAGTTCCTCTCAGACAGGAATTTTAAAGTTGATCAGAAATCATATAGATGATTTTGAGAGAGGGAGAATGTGGCTTCATAATGAAGAGGAAGATGAGAGTGGATCTGGGGAAACCCTGAAGATACCAGCTGTCAAACTGACCACTCAGAAAATCAGACATCTCATACTTGACGACCTAATAGTTCTTTTTAATCAGAGTTCACCGCATTTCTGTAGCTGCTCAAAGCCTTAACCCAGAGTTTCAAAATTTTGATAATGAAGTAGTGTGTGATTTCTTACAGAATTGTCGAAAAACCCGTTTTAAAGCCATTTTTAGTGGAGAACCTGGGGAGCGGACTTTGACATCTACCACAGACAAGCGCTATACCGTTGATCGATACCTCTAGCTCTAGCTCACGTCATACCCTTTAGCCCCATACAAATATAGTAGAAGTGTAACTATAATCAAAATGAGGAGCATAACATCCAGAAAATCACATGAAACCCAATCACTTTTATAGGTTCCGCGAAACTTTACTGTATTGTATTTAATTGCTCCCTATTTTGATGTATTACTTGAATAATTATAAACACAAATTGGGTAAAAACTACGGTAACATGGGTAACCACGGATAAGAAGATAGACTTCTATGAAATAGGTTTTTTCGGAGCTTTATTATCGTAAGTTATTACCGAGCTTTACTATCGTTTGTACCATAATTTTGAACCATTGAAATATATGAAATTTATACTCATTATACCATACCAAATCCAACATCCAATCTCAAGATGCAGTCCATCATCTGTTGGATAATCGTTTTCAAAAAGTTATTTAATGAAGAAAATATGTGAATATTATGCCCTTAAAAAGTTTCAGCCACTGCCTATGAACTCGGACGACGAATGTTCGAGACGATATTCACTGAGAATCCTCACTATTTGGCCTACATCGATTTGAAAGGCGAGCCGAACTGGAATAACCACATCAATTTCAAAATTCATGTACAGGTTAGTTGCAAACACCCAGTTCTATACGGAACTCGCGCAAAAGTGCAACACTTCCCTCAGGGACGGAGTGATCGCTATCTTTATTTGAGAATAGATTTGTGGTGGAAGGCACCACACCCTCGATTGCTTACTGCTGGCCTCAATTCCCTGAGGAACTTTCGCAAGCGGTGCAGCTTAGCCATGAAAATGTATGGGTTTGAGGGAGGTTTCGGCGTCACCCGCAAACATCTCATGGAAATTTGGCGAATTTTATTAGCACATTGACTTCCGGGGACTTTTCTCTGGAGAACCTGAATTGGCATTTTCAGAGATTTGTGACAGCGTTATCAGAAGCGATGCGACGATTGCGGGACCCAACCTCCTCTTACGACGTTTTGCGTGATTTTGGCGCTTCATACGCTACCTATCCGAAACGGGTGTCCGCCGTTTATTTCGAGCGATTAGCGAACGCTCTCAATCAAACTGCCACTCAACTACAGGAACATGACCATCTTAGCTTAGAGGTATGAACTTTTCATATTAAATTCCAGAACATGGTGTCCCTCTCAAAAATAGCGGATTCCAGAAAGCCCCTAGTCGAGAGGAGGACTCGAATTCTAGCGAAGGCGACAAGTCGTACAAGTCCCTTCTCGATGTGGAGAAGCTCAGCGTACTTGATGAGGCGCCGGTGAGGATTAGACTTGTTGACATTTTCCTCGCTTCACTATTGAGATTTGGCCAGAAGATTAACAATGGAGCGCGTTTTTACGCTAATCGATCTAGTTGAACTGCGTCTGCAGTTCAGAACATACTTGAGCGTTAGCTTAGGTACGCGTAGGTATACTACGCGTGTACTACTCTGAACATGAGCTTTAGCCCGGCTTTCAGTTGAGATACGAGGGCGGAAGATAACACGAACGCAGTTTGTGCTGTTAACCCGTAAAGTAAAGTGGGCGTCGATGGCGGTGACCCATCCATGGCCCCAAAAGGCACGCGGCGCGACCGCGACGCTCACGATGGAATCGTCGTCGCTATGGATAATCTGGGTTTTCTCGGTAGTTGTTCATCACATTCAATGTTAACTAACGAGAAAACAAACTAACTATCGAGAACACCCTACAGGTTGTTGTCTTGGAGAGGATTTCTGCTCAAGTGGCGCGGTTGCGCTGCGTGCTTTTCGAGACGATGGATGGGTCACTGCCATCGACGCCCACTCTGTGAAATGTCAGGTTTCCCCTAAGTGATCGGTCCGAGTGCCGGAATCGCAGAATTTTAACTAGATCTCCTCTTAATTTTTCTCTTTGTCAATTCCCTCTTCCCCTCCATCTTTAGAAATAACTGTTTTGATTTCCGACCAATTTCGCCATTCTTTTTCGAGAGCAATTTTTGTAGAACCATAAGAAGGCTAGAAAAACTGTTCTGAACGTGAATTCCACTGTGGAGGCTGTGAGGCGGGGAAGTTCACAATATCAACAAAATATTCATGGGTATATCTAATTAATGGTATTTTTCTTGTCTAAGGTACATACATATGTATTAGCAGATTACGGTTCTCGTTGACACGCTTTTTCAAGCGGTGTATACATAATACATATGTCTCAAAGTATCTCTAGTATTTTATGGTTGGTTTTGTTTCGGCTTGAGTTATTTATTGTGGTTTGCTGGCTTATTTATTAGGCTGTCCCATAAATAATGGCCTCTTCGAAGCTGAGCAAGGTGCATAGCTGGAAAAATCCCGGAAACGAAAGAATGACAAGTTGGTTCTAGAGTGTAAATGGCGCACGCCTTGTGCTTGCGGATCGTTCAGGAATTGTCTACCTAGCTCCTAAGTTTGTGGGGTGATGAAGTTTCAAGTTTTTTTTTTGGCTGCGGCCATTATTTTTGGGACACCCTTATAGTTTTGTTCTGGTTCGAGTTTTTCTTAGTCACAATCTGTGAACTTTATTTCAACAATTTCGAAAGACGTTTTTTAAAATTACTTCTCGAACTTCAGTCGGTGTCCACTGACGCGTTTCAATAAGGAATTAGTTACCACCGGCCGTATTTTCCTTCCATGTTCGGTATTTGCATTATTCGCTCAAAATTTCCTCCAAACGTCGACGCATTCGTCGTTCAAGGAAAATTGAGCATTCGTCAAAATCTTGACATAAGTACAACTGATGCGTGACAAATTTCATGCTACCCTTTTGAAAAAAGTTAGGTCATGTTAAGTTGCCCTAAGTGCAGTCGGCCGTTAGGGAAGTTTCATGTGACAGCTTTTGGGGTTGAGGATGTCCTTCAAGCATTTGTCACATTTCACGCCGTAGAAGACAGCTTTAACATCTTGTGGTTGCTCTCGGAAGTGAGAGCAACTGGATGTCTTGCACAAAAAATAACCGAGCATCAGACATGCACAAAAAGTAAACAAGCATGTTTCTATTAGTTTGTCCCAGAAATAATGGCCTTCTTTCTACAATTTTTGGAGCAATTCTTAAATTCGCTGATAAGTCTGGTATTAATTCTTTTTATTTCAAAGAAATATCTTACTTTTGAACTGAATTATACACAATTGAAAATGCAGTCGAAACGGTCATTACCTTTGGGATATCCCAATAATATACAGTAGCGGTCAAAATGATACGATCGGAGCCATATTGACCAGGGAATCTTTTGCCATAACTCGCTTCAGGGTTGAGCCATCTGACCCAAATTTTAGCGTATACTGAAACTCCATGAGCGCTTTCCCATGGCAGCTTACCATTGGCACAGCTTCAATTAACATGGATTATTGAGCTCAAACATCAACTTTCTCGGATTTCGTAGATTTTGTATAGCATCTCAGATGTTGTCTACTGGGAGGAAGGAAGAGTTGGTACAGATTGGGCACATATTCGTCTATTATTTCCACCACAATGCTACTCTTCTGCTCTTCCTTTACTACTCAACCGGGAGGACAAAATCAATAATCGGAATCACCAAAAAACCGGTATAATTATATCTTGAGCCTATGAACAGCAATACAGTTCTCATTTGAAAACCAGAACAGTTGCTAGTAGTGGATATTATAGAAATATTCCGCATCGGGACCGATGTTTTTTCTTTGGAATTATAAAAAATTCCTTTTTCACGCTTTTACACGACTTTTTGACAAGCCCACCTTTCTGTGTGAAGAGGAGAACCGTGGAACGCAACTTATATAGCAAATTGCTCGCTTACGATACGAATAGTTTCAGTAATTAGTTTCAATAATTAGAATGGTTTCTTCCGGAGCTGAGATGTCGCGATACAGTCGAAAAGCCATAATGTTAATAAAATAATGAATTTTCACTTGAAACGTGGTAGTTCTTCTTGGAAGCAGTTTACGTCAATGCCGAGTAGCGGAAAGGAAGAACACTTAGACTCTTACCATATCCTAAAATTTCGTCTGAATAGCTCAATCCATAGTGGAGTTACAGTTTGCGATTCTGTCTTCAACAGTGCCTCTGATCATATCTTTATGGCCGCTACTGTAACTGATCATTAAAATAATTGAAATGTGAGCGTTGTGTTAGTTATATTATGAGAAGTGCTTTACATCTAGGCATCCCCAAAAGCAAAGCGTTGACCAAAAAAAGTCCATTAAATTTACTTAATTTGAGTAACAATTCAATGTCCATTTAAAAAATCGAACATTCAAAAAACGCAAAGCTTCACAGTCCTTATTTTCGTTCACCCGAAGGTGTAAGGCTCTCCCTTTCCTGAGCACTTCATTTTGTACACCTATTCGAAATCGAATTCAGTTGAATTATTCGACTTCAATCGAATTATTCGAATATGGAATGTATCTGATACGTTATTCGATCCGCACACAACCCAAAACCCATTCTCATCATAGAAAAATCATGAAACTCATGTTCTGACACTCATTTCTCCGATTTCAGCTCGCCGGCTCAGCCTCATTTTCCTCGTTTTCCGCTCCACGTCCTGGATATGCGTCGAGAGGTAGTCTGTCCCAGATGGACACACATTCCGAATGCCTAGGTCAACTTTATTCCCTTATACGGCTGAACCGGGCTGAACGTGAGCGTTCTGTGACTCGTTGCGGATGATCACAGCGCTTGTTTAGCGTTTTGCACCAACAAATTCATTTGCATCATTTCCAGATCATGGTCCTAATGACATTTGTCCGATTACGGTAGAAGCATGGACTGTACTGTCTGCATATCTGGCGAATCAGGTATGTCTCGTTCGATTTCCATGATTTTCTTGGTTTTAGGCATTTACTTCTATCGCCGTCAAAAATGGTATTTATAGATCAAATATGGCTACGAGATGGAACGGGTGATTCGGACAGAAATGTCGAAGCTAGGCCTTGACGGTTCTGGAGGATTGAAACGAGGCGCACTGTCGATGCAAAGGCCTACACAGTTCGCGTAGCGATTTCATGAATGCATGATTGTTCCACGAGATATAAATATTTCATATTGATCGTTTAAAGCACTGAAAGCAATCGCGTTCATGAAAATCTCTTTTCACATGTGCAGATCACCGGGTCAGACTCAAAGGGACTCACAGCACCCACGGAAATTTTTGTCAACTAGATTTTGGCGCAATCTCAAAGGCAGTGTCTAGGCTAAATCATTGTGCTCGAGTGCTCATTAGATTATGGAAGCGGGTCGATTCTATAGGCAATTGCAAAAGTTCTAGCGAAAAAGTCCCAGAAATAAGCGAGATATTCGCCTTAAACCCAGTACCCATATCCGTCTCAAGTGCCCAACCCGCCCACTCGACGATTTCGTGAAGGCAGATCAAATCTTGTCTGAGATGGTCGCGACATGCTCCTTTGTCTGACAGTCTGGTCCCTCTCCATTCCGTTATGTTAGGGATGGCACTCTCCTCATCATGGGTCAGCCTGTTGAACACGTATTCTTGAATTCTTGATGATATTAGAGAAAGAGAGAACGCGAGAAATAGTGCCGCATTCGGCGAGCCAAGCGAGAAATGCAGATCATAGGCACAAATACTCAACTATTGTCGACTTTGAAACGGACTATACAACTGAGGAAAAAACTGGTGTCTAGCAAAACTACCAACGAAAAGAGTAAAATGATGTCGTAAATGTGCCTCAGGAAGCTTTAGAGTTTATGATCAACAGTAATCAGCTGGGTTTTCCAAAATGTAGGAGCTCGAGAAGCCTCATTGCCACCTTTTCATTCTTGGTCGGACAACTCGTCCACATCGTAACTTTCAACGCTCTAAAAACCACAAATTAAGAGGTTCGTGGGGAAAACCTGCACAATTGCAATCAGCTTGGCGAGTCGAGTAAGAAAATGAAAGATTGGAAGTATCGAGAATTTTGCCTGGACACTGCCTTTAAGTTTTCTACTTCGGTGAGCACGGGTACATCGATGAAATTTGTCAAATCTTCTAGAAAGACGATTTCTGAATGTCCTTATTTCGCTGAGTTAGATCAAAATGGCTGAGTTGCGTGAAACGGATCTGACAAAAGAGTCGATGAGGCTGCCTCTGTCGTCACGTAGTTTCTTATCGATTTTGAATGTTTAACCGGATTTTGGGCTTCAAACAAAAAAAAAAAACGGAATTATGTAGGAAAAGGGAAGAATGAATGTTGCACGTTGTGCATATCTGTGGAGCAGAAAGAGGTAGGGCGAACGGCAAGAGCAAACAAGAGAGAAGATACGAGCCGTAAAAAAAGTAAACAACTCTTGAAATGTGAATTAGTAAGCTTTC
The DNA here is from genome assembly GCA_000688135.1 of Ancylostoma ceylanicum. Taxonomy (NCBI): domain Eukaryota; kingdom Metazoa; phylum Nematoda; class Chromadorea; order Rhabditida; family Ancylostomatidae; genus Ancylostoma; species Ancylostoma ceylanicum. Next base: position 499,120 of record JARK01001387.1, on the reverse strand, counting down.
CAGACAACTATATCACCTAAATAGTACATGAAATGTGGGGAAAAGAGCGCGGAAAAGACTTTTTCATTCAAAAAAAAACTGATTGAAGGCAGGCGAAAACAGCTGATTCGTGTCAAGTGTCGCTTCAATGCTGCGTTTGCAATGCAGGACATCTCGTACCAGCAGGTTGGTTCGAACTGTAGCACTGGAGTTCAACTTCTAGTATCTCGCGTAAGGTGTGGCTTCTGACACCATTTCCGTCACAGAATTGTTGGACTTATGCTTGAGATTCAAAAACTTCCAAAAGTGAAGATGAAGATTATTGTGGGTGCTGCCTTTAAACGGTCAATTGCGACAGCGTTCAGGGTTCGGTTGGGTAAATCTTTGGTAAATCTTCACACTCTAAAACCTGATATGGCATGACCCGACATGCTGGTTTTCTCTCTCAAAATACGCCTCGCAGTTTTATGTTCTCGGGTCTCAGTGTGATATAGTACCACTCAGTGGCGGACGCAGAAAGTGGG
>JARK01001387.1:485733-498475 GCA_000688135.1 Ancylostoma ceylanicum | reverse complement strand
GCAGAAAGTGGGCGGGAGGGGGGGGGGCGTGGGAAAAAAATTGGGGTCTCCGCCGTTTTGGGGACCCTGACGGAAAATAAAATCAATAAAAATATTAATTTTAATAATAAATGATGCTCCAAAAAGAAACCATTAAAGAAGGGTTTTTTTGCATTTTTAAGTTGGAATACCTAAGTACACTATTGCAGTCAGAACCTCCCCTACATTCTTCAGATAGCCAGTGCTCAAAATCGAACCTGAGCTGAGACACTGCCTTTAAAGACAAAGGTCCTCCTCGTTCGTCGTGTTGGTGCTATCAGCAGATTCTCGATCTCCTCGCCACGCTAACTCCAAAAATGTACAACAACAGTCGCTGAAGTGACGAAAATCCCGCTTTTGATAGGGGCAAATTACCCACTTCATGGACAAGGGGCGGGTTCCGCTCCAAACTGTGCTTGGTGTCAGCCACAGCAGCAACGTCTGCTGAACACGTCTTGGCCTGCCCGATCAATGAGATTAACGGTGATACACGTCTTTGCACGTGGATTCGCTCCAGCAAACCAGTACAAACCTCGTCACGAAAAACGGGTTTATAGGCCATTTTGGGACATTTCAAGTACATTGCCGAAATCAGCAAATCGAGGAGGTTTGGAATGCGTTGACGGCTCAGACTCGAGTATGAGGTGCGCCCCTGCTTTTGATATCTTGTCCTTTAAATAGTGCTGCGAAAAAAATTCCTTCTGCCGAATTAGGAAGACCATAACTACCATAATCGATTGGGCTCAGACATCTGGGGCCGTAGTAATTGCGCCGTAACCAACGGTTATAGAGAAAGTTATGTATTTGGACAACTGCTGGTTCCCCAAGTCAACCGATCTATAACCTGGACATAGCCACATTGCAGCCATTACTTGAACGAAATCCTCATGGATCCATGTCTCTCAATATTGTTTACAAAATTCCGGTCCCGGGAGGAACCGAACGCGTGACAAACAGCACGTGAGACTGCAGACATCGCACTGCACCACCGTACAAGTGATACATCGTACTTACATAGCGATGGAGGAAACCGACTGCATACACATCGCCGTTGTAAGTATATCTTGTACTAGTAGTGAGATAACTGACACATAGCGAAAGTATTCTAGTGAGATAACTGATTCATAAGGAAAGTATTCATTACTGAGCACTGGATTGAAAGTGAATCAATCTATCTTTAGAGTGGTTTTTTCCATTTCTATGGCACAACCACGCATAACTAATGTGTCTAAACCTTTTTCACTATTTTGAATGATTACGAAAAGGTGAAGTACGAAAATGCAAAACTCTGACCATCTGCGGGATTCGAACCCCGTACTAACACCCCGTGGCCTATCGGGATAACCACTCTGCCACATCTCACTTGGTGGCGGGAGACATGAATGGCCTCCACACCCTCATAACACAAACTAATACAAACTAGTCGAAAACTGGTATACTTAGTGTGAAGCCTCGACATGCAATGCTTCGACCACTGTTAATTTCATTTCAATATGCTGAATTCCAATTCAAGATGCGATAGGATCTGTTTCCAAAGCTGGTTCATTGTTTTGTTTTGATGAAAACAACCATGAGAGGCTTTCAACCAAAAACAATTCCCTCACATCCTTGGTCCTTTGGAGCATTAGATTCACAGCTATGATGCGTAGTTGGATGAGCATTCGTTTGGCGCGCGCAAAAGCGTAAAAGTGGAGCAAACAGAGATCCCGGTTATTGAAAAGTTCTCGAGAGGACTTTTTAATAACCGGGATCTCCATTTGCTTGCGTCTATGATATCTGCGTGTTCTCTGCGCGCACTCTAGCAATATCGATATTGCAGTGCCTGTGCGATCTGCTCAACCGATGGTTTTGCAGCGCCCGAGACCAGGATCCCAAGTGTGGTGTAACCCGCTGGTTATATCCCGGTTATCGCAACTAAGTTGATATTTTGATTTTTCACACTATGTTGACCTCACAACGGTTCCGGGTTATGAAATCTACAACTGCCGGTTTAACCTGCTGGTTAACCGGCAGTTATAGTGCAATTACTATGGCCCCTGGTGTTCGACGGGATTGCGACATGGGACGGAGACAGGTAGATATTCTATGTTCTATATCCTTTCAAAGTTGAGAAAATTTCATTACGATAAAAGTAAAGATATGATAAAGAGATCTAATTTTTTTTGCCTCCCTTGTGTTTCCTTTCAATCGACGACTTTGATACCCATGCAATTTTCTAATTTTTCCCTTTCTCAAATTTTAATAGAACACAACTGAATATCGAGAACTGATTGACTACTTAAACTATAGGATCAGAAATCACAGGTGAAATGCAACCTACGTATTCTGTGCAAGAAAGAGGAATTAGTTCACAACAATGTCGAAAGACGACACCGAAATTTTTATGCGATGAAGACCAACGAAGCATTGGTGCTATTGGTTTTATCGCGGCTAGGGCTCAACGTTTCGGCACTTTCTGAGGTAAGAATTCGACTGCCATGTGGGAGAGCTGGGAAAGCCATAGTTTTAGTGTTGGTATGCTGGTGGATAAAAATGTGTGAGCACAAAGTTTTACATGGCTTTGAGTGCGAGTGTGAGTGCCTGTGACTGGTTTTGCACAGATCGGTGGATTGTGGAAGATTAATCCTAGGATGTATAGAAGGCCCATATCACTTCCATGGTCTGTAATTATCCGACAGTGGAAAATAATATGTGTATGAACAAAAAAAACCCCAAAGGATTGCGATCAAGGTAAAAGCAGGGTTTTTGTTTTGAATCACGTATTTTTAGGAGTTCTGGCTCAAAAATCAACGAGACAAGACCCTGAGCACAAAAGCTAAATTTGCCGGATATCCAGCCCTGACATAATCATCGTAGATTCAGCCGACTCGGAGCAACGCCCCTGCTCCTCCTTACTAAAACCTTCTGGAACAGTTCAAAATAGTGGCGCCTCTCTTTCAAGCTCTGCGATAGCTTTTTTCACAAGCAGAACTTGTCAGTATTCTCACAAAAAAGCAACTCCTTGCGGTTGTATACATCAGTAGATAAACAACCTCGTCTAACTAAAATACCTTGCAATACTCTTAAAAATTGTGTGAGGTTTGATAACAAGAACAAGGGTAACCAGAAGAATTTTACCTCAAGCTCATGCTTCGAAATTTGCGTTTTACTTTAAATAAAAAGACACATTTTTGCTACAGCGCGCATTTCAAAAATATTTTTGTCATCGACAAGAAGAGCCACGACAATTTCGTGCAGGGGCGGATGGCGTATTGGGGCGCGAAATGTCGACTGTTCGATACTGCGTCAATCTCAGCAAGCCTTCCATCCAGGGGTGTGCGGAAGTAAAATTTGAAATCCCGTAAAACGTAAAACGGAAGACCAAAAATGGGCGTAGAACGGAAAGCGTAAAACGGAAAACGGAAAATCCGCGACAGCACTGAAGCTCTGACAAGGAAATCTCCACCTGCAATGTGTCGTAGAACTTTTCAAAGAAGCCAACAATCCCTCAGAGATCTCAAGATTTCTATTAAAACAATTGATAATTTCACTGTAGGAGAACAACTTTTGACAGCCAGAAGACGGAGTGGGAGTAAAACAAACTCTCACGGCCTTTTTTTAATGAGAGGAGACCTGGTTGTTTTGAATTCGCGCCTATCGGGAACTGTGGAGGGTTCACTTTAATTTTCCGTAATTTTTCCGTTTTCCAGGCCTAAATACGGAAAACGTAAAACGTAAAGCGGAAGGCCAAATTTGGCCGTAAAACGGAAAGCGTAAAACGGAAAACCGAAAATTCCTCACACCCCTACTTGCATCCCTTCGGAGTCGGTGGATTGGTACCTGGGAGGATGAAGCGCTCACTTGTTACATCAGACACTGCCCTTCCCCCCTCCCCTCTTCAGGACGTCAATTTATAGGGCACACACGTATTCAATGCCCCTATGATGCTCAGAAGAGGTCGAATACGTAGTGGATTGATAAGCGCCGACTGCTTTATCCTTTATCAAAAGCCATCGTTAGAGGTACAATGTAGCCCAAAGTACAACCAACGCGTACACAAAAGCTCCTCTCAACGTCACCTGTTATGTGGAAGCGAAACTCATTTCCCTAATTGATCCTGGCATCCTGATATTGGGATAATTTCGCAGTAGAATGGCTACGTGAATATGTGAGCTCAGTGTGGATTTCTGGGTGTTAGCTGATTGCGGTACATTCCCTAGCAGCCAATTTTCTATGCTCAGAGACTGATTTGATTGTGGACTTCTTCATTTTAGCCTTTGGTGGTAGATTGTCGGAGCTTCAAGTTTAGGCTAAAATTCATTATCACTTGGAGACTGTTCTGTTTAGGTTTACTGCTCTAGGCTCTCTTATCGTTTCTGAAGAGAAATGGATCCATCTCAGGAAGAGAGGAACGCTGTCTGTCAAATTTGTGGCTCTCCTGGCGCCCAGATTCACTATCGTGCAATGGCTTGTGGGTAGGTGAACTTTTTCATTCAGATGAAAATACTGACACTACTATTTCAAAAAAGCGCAGACATTTCAGCGTGGATCTTTCCAGATGGAGTTTGCCAAAAAGTGCCATGAGTTGTTTCCAAATAAGTATGTGTCATCCCTCAAAGTTACTCGAAGCTCTTTCAGGAGCTGCAAGCTCTTCTTCACTAGAGCAATAAAAAGAGCTATTCCATTTGTATGTGATAATAATGGAATGTGCGTTGTCAACAAAGGTGCGCATAGCTATTGAATGGATGTTGAACCTGTTGCGTAGTTAACTCTTAATTCAGAAACGAGAACTGGTTGCAAAGCATGTCGTTTTATGCGATGTCTCCAAGCAAATATGACGGAGAAAGGTATGCTTTGTTCTAATCCTTTTCTGACTTTGTTGGCTGAGCATGGCTCCCAAGTTAAAATGTCTACACCAAACCTTCCGTTCATTAGGAGTAAAATGTATGGAACTTCTGGTTGGGAGTAAAATGTATGGAACTTCTGGGACTGCAGTAACCCGGCTCGACATTTCCTTGGTAACAAAGATGTAAAGACGTGACTGCCAGGCTAAAAGATAGCAACTTTCGGAATATTAGCGTGGCAACAATGTTTTTGGGCTTCCTTTCACAAATTTTACGAATTTTTCGCACATTTTTCGCGATTTTACCCATTATTCTCCACCATATGATAGCAGGCAGGGCTGTGCATGGTACTGCAGGTTCGCAGTGTCGTGCACAGGCTGGAGATGTCGACTCGGCGCGATTCATGGATGATACCAGTTTTTGAAGCTTGTCAGAGTAGATTTTTTTTTGCGTGCTAATTGAAGCAATCTTTCTTTGCAGTCAAGAGAGCAACATTCGATGTAACAAATCCAAATCTACAGATCTAGCAGTTCCATGTAAAGCGAGAAGATCATAAACGAAGCTAAATGATGGTTGCACGGTGAGAGACACTAATGAGATAGCTCAAACGCTGGCAAAATGCTGAAGAACCGGGAAGTTCTCTCTGGATTGTTCTCTAGTTGGGTTTCCTGTTGGGCAGATAACGCTTCATCTGGATAAACCTTGTACCGTTCGCTAAGACATTGACCGGAAGAAAAACTCTTTGTAGATTTCGCGAAGCTTAAAGGCAGCACCCACGCAAATTTTTGACTTCAAGATCTCACCATATTTCGGGGCTATCGAGGGTACCCAACACTTTCCTGAGGGAGAAACGCTTCGTTAGAATTGGAAATACAGTTTCTAGAAGTTGGAATAATCAAATTGCATTCAACAGGGTTGGATCGAGTTTAGGGAGCCATGGATTGAGGACCGATAGCCAAGGAACGATAAGGCCGTCTCCTCCCCAGATGAAACTCCGCGAAATCAGTTATTTTTTCCAAACTACAGCCCTCCCGCACCGCAGCGGAAGAAATTATCATTGGAAAATTAATAGGAATCAAGAAGGACATCGCTTGAAAATCAAAACACCATGGAATTCTCAAACAAAGAAGAAATGAGGGAAATTGAAATCTCGTCATAAGTTACGTCTAATACTAGTCAATCAGCCGTAATACCTATACAGCACTAATGCTGAAGAATTGTCTTTATCAAAAAAAAAAAAACGGAAAAAAATTAAGGATAGGGGAGATCGGGGTAATTCCCAGGGTTTAACAACGCAGTTCATTTGAGGACAATGGTTAGGCAAGCAGATCAGCTGATATTTCCCGCGCCCCAGAAAGATTTCGGTGCTCTAAAGCAACCGAATGCAACCGAAAAAAAACGCGTACAATCAGCTGTGAAACAGGTCCGTCTGGTCTTAGGCGATGTTATTGTAAGTAGAAAGTACCCCCCAAGTCCAGGGTTTTTCAAAACTGTGAAAATGTTCGGAACGAGATTTTCCGTGGGTGCTGCCTTTAAGACACGTCCATGCATTCCTATGAATCTGCTACGAGAATGGGAAGGCAATGCACATCCAAATGGTGCATGGCTTGGGTGGTTATCTGCGCTCATAATTTTTAAAATTGTTTCCAATGAATGCATCCCGTCGAATCCAAGAACTTAGTTGCCATATTACAGGGTGCGGTAGAAGTATTGATAATTTTTTCTTGATTTTTTATTGGATGTCTCCGGAGGTCCTCCCATAGCTAAAATTCTCATTTTGGAAGCAAACCATATTTGTTTCAACAAGATCCAACGCTTCTTCTCAAGACTGACCACCGAGTTTTGAGAGTGTTGCAAGTATGGCGAGAGTTGCAACCAAAAGCCTGGGGTGTGGGGTGTTATACCTGGAGGGGGCGGCGGGATGGAGCTCTACGATTGGTCGGCGGCGCAAATGGATCAATAGCGGAGCCTGGCCACGCCGCCCTTTCCAGGTATAACGCCCCACACCCAAAGCCTGTGCTGCACCCCACAAGAATATTGCTTTTTCAAAATGTGCTCTGACTCGTGAACTGCAATAATTGTAATTATAGCATCGTGGTAGAGGTTGATTTTACTATCAATACTTTCTCCGTACCTTGCAATACTTGCTGAGAAGACCCGTTCGCCGCATTAGATCCTGCGGCGTATGCGCGGGCAGCCTACCTGTGGCAGCTGAGCGTGGAATCACTGAGTAGTTCGAGGACGCATTCATTAGGTTAGGAACTGCCGGCTTCAACAATCCAAATGCAGTTCAATTCTTGACAAAAAAGGATTAACACTAACCTGGTCTATATTTTGATGAATAGCATTCTCGAGGCCGCGTTCAATTATTACAGACAGGCCGCGGGTGCACACATGCTTGATCCGCCTCAACAAATTCTATCGACAGATTTCATGAACTGTATAATGCGCACGATTGCGAATTAGCCTCCGTTTGAGGTTAGATAGGCTCGCTATGTCCACCATCCTCAGATCATCTTGCTGGTTCAGCTGGCATAGGCTTTCCTATACTGCATTGCCCACTCCATCCCAAATGAAAGGTAGACAGAAACGAATCTTTCCCGAGCTATTCCTCAGACGGTACGGGACGTGGAAAGCACTTCCGTGTAGGGTAGCCATCAGACTACTCAATATTGTCATACTCAATGCTCTTTATTGCAGACGTGGGACGATTGAAGAAAACCACAGCGAGCAGCAGTTGCACCTCCGTTGTGCCCTACATATCAGCAGCTGAAATGGAAGTCAAATTGGTAGTATAAACTTTTCTTTAATAATCATCGCATGATCTACGTTGTCTCCAAAAGAAGTTGTGGAAAGTTTAGAATTAGTGGTTTGAGGCATACTGCTTCCTTATTGCAACAGTAAGCATGTAGAGGATGATTTTTTGGAAACGAGGTAAAATGAGTCTCATTTCCTGTATAGTAAAAGGGAAAAATCCATACAGAAGTATTTTTTCTGACACAGAGCACTTCAGTACATCTTGCACTCCTTGCATTGGAATGATGGCATATGTATTAATTAGCGTCTCTTGACACATCACTTTATAATACTCAAAACATCGTGAACGAAATTCTCCCAGCCTTAGAGTAACGAAACTGGGATTGTATGCTTTTCTCTATTGTCCAGAGATAGCAGACCTCTCCCAAAACTAGAATCCCTCTCAGTTCTCTGGAATTTTTTATTCTAGTTTCAGTATTTTTGTCGTAATTGCATGAAACCATGCGCTGGCGCCCTGTTGAAACGGGCGTTGCTCCCACGCGTCAGACACGCAAAAATGAGCGCGGTCCTCAATGGGTTAAGGGCGAACTAGAAGTTATCGAAGATTAATTTGCACGGCAGGTTTGGACGCAGGATTTTATCCGGAGAGCTGGAATGCTTTGAAATTTTTTTCAGAACGAGTTGCGCGACGCAATAAGCGTCGGAATTCATTTCGTTCGAGATCTCGAAAATGCTTCTATGGCTCTTGACTATGCGAGAACCCTTGTACAAATAGAAAGGTAAGACGGTCGCCTGACATCGTGGAAGAGGTTAATACTCAATTCATCATGAAGGTATTAACGACATTTCAGATTGTGTGAGAATCCCGAAGCGGCAAGGTCCAATTTCAACTACAGTCTTGATATCTCACTCGCCGAGGCATTGGAAAGGCCACATTTGTGTTGCTCTAGGACACCGGTCGGTTTAGTTTTATACTCTCACTCAATCAAGCAAAAAGAGGAATGTTCACCTTGTTGGACTATATAACAGCTTTGTTTTTATTGCATTGATCTTACTGGTCAGATTTGGTCATGTATCATAGTAATGCTCCATCAGCCAGACGAGTACATGAAGATGCGCTTCGAGTTTTCACTTTCTAAAATTAAGAAAAGCTCAATTTTCTTTTTCTCAGATGTGAATATGGTCTTTCGAAGTTCCGAAGAATACAGTAAGACTTTCTTCTGCGTCCCAACTGTTTCTCATTTCTATACAAAGAGATGAGTCGTAAAAGATAATTACTAGCGCACTTCAACTTGTGTTGCACAGTTCACTTTCCTTTCTTGGGTCAAGAGGTCTTCACCTAACAGCAACCTAGTGGTCAGTCTTCTTCAGATTGGATGGAATCAGGATCATTTCGTTGAAGCGGACAACTTGCTGGACATTCTGAAACAACTCTACTGCCGCACAATCACTCTTTTTGCCGATTTTGCAACTGCCTGCCCTGAATTGGCACTACTTGAAGCAAAAGACAAGGAAAAGACTTTGTTTCTTGTTGGAAAAACTTTTTCCATGATTTCCATTTTAGCTTGCAGTTTGCAGTACGAATTTCTGTGGCGTCGTTCTTTATACCCTAATGTACAATGCTTTTCTAACCGGCTGCTACGGGATGCTCTTTCCACATGGGTTCAAATACTCGCTAGCGACAAGAAAAGACGAACACGAGTTAGTCACGACAGCTTCTGTATCCCTGATATTGATGGTTGATGATAAGTCATCGTTTCATTTTATCTTGCTTTCAGTTTTAATGAATTTCTGCAACATTTGACGGATTATTTGCATCGCCATGTGGTCAAAGTTTTTCGGGAGACACAAATCACTTTGGAAGAGTACACCTTCTTGAAAACGCTCTTCCTATTTTCCGGAGGTTTGCCGATCAAATCGATACGGTGCTTTTCAGTTCACGAGCAAAATGTTACAGTGATACCGCTGACAGATGCTGGAAATGAAATTGTGCTTCGAGCGCGGCGGAAATATGCCGCACTTCTGTCCGAATACATTTCGACGACTCGACCGGACCTCACTGCTGATGAACAAATGGAGAGGCTAACGCTATTGTACAGCACTATTCCTCACATGATGGTTCGTATGTTCAACGTTTTGAACTAAGTGCTTCGCAACTCTCAGCCCAGATGCTCAAACATATTCCTGCTGAAGCTCTGGTTGTACACATCGGCTGGGAGAGCAGTTGTGTGAGCAGGCGTTTATCAAAAGAACTCCCTTTCATCGCGCGGACTGAAAATGTACAAGTGAAACAAAAACTTCTATCAAAATTGAAGCAGTTTTTCCGCTAATTCTAAAAAGCTCTTGGTTCAAAGATGCTTTTAGCCTGTTCCAAAACGATGGCGTTTCTACAGAAGGCGAAAGACAAATGAACTGCATACAGATTCCAGTTGGCCAGACTCGCATTCGCACACGCCTCTGCGCCTACGCCCAGCAATCTGACTGTCTGCGCATCCACACATAGATTCCTTTGCACAGCGCGTTCCAACAAGTCCAAATTACTGAAGCTTACTAGGAGTATAGTAGTTGAAAAAGGTTCTCTACCCTGAACACATCAAGAACATCACCTAATACACGCTTAGGAGAAGAATAAAATGTGAATGAAGACTTGGAATCCACCTAAAGTTTTAATCATTTTGTGGGCAGGATTTTTTGTTTAAGGACAGGAACCAACAGTCGTCTTCATCCTCCTCCTACCTTGTTCCACGAATCTCAACTCTTGGAGGAAGAGGCAGTAGAATACGCATTAGCAACGTTTTTCTGTACGTAATGACTGTCTTTCTGAGAGAAGTCCAAATTGAAAGCTACCGATTTCCGCGTTTATTCGTTGTTACTATTTATTCCACCGCTATCTGGTGTTAGAAGACTAAACTCGCGGATAACGGCTAAACGGATAACCAGGTACGGATAATCTGCTCATCCCTGATCTGGATGATGAGCAATGAGCAAGATGATGTCCATGCTGTCGGTTTGTCTGGAAGTGCTATAGGAGCGCAAAACCTTCTGTGAATTCAAATGCAACAAGCTTAGAAACCAATATGACCATCAAGTCCGGAGATTGAAAGGCGAATTCAGAATGAATATATTAGGGTGTAGAACTATGGATGCGCGTTTCCGCATGGAACAAAATTTATCCTAGGAAAAGATAGCAGAACGCCTCAATCGAAATTCAAATTCAGTCAGTGATTTCTGAGAAACCACATCTTCGAAGACTAAGAAGCGCTATTTCAGCATGCTTCTGAGTATGACCATGCTTACGTCGCCAAGATGGTATTGATGAACATGGGTAATATGTCCGGGACTCTGTCCTACGATCTGCACATACGTAGATTTTAAAAAATGAATTGCTCTTCATATTATTCATAGATATTACAATGACTAAGATCACATATGTGGATGAGTTCGAAATCGACAGTCACTTGTGTCGTGGTTGGCTTCTGACAAGTGTCGCATATTCCATCTTGTGACGAATAAACGTTTTATCTCCTTCGGCTTCTAGCACTGTTCAGCTCTACAATGTTGCCAATCGAGGAAAAGAAGCAAACGAAGCAGTATAGTTCGGAAACATGAACAGGATATAGCCCGGACCATCATGCAGCTGTCATGAAATCAATCTCAGTTTGTATCGTTGAGCTAGCACCTGGTGCAGTGGGCCCGTGTCATTGCATCCTCATAACTATTTGGCTTTGCAGCCGCAAATCATGTACTGTTAGCAGCTAACATAATTCCTTGCGCTTCTAATGCAATTTTCTTCATCTATTTGTTATCTTTGGGGCACACATCATATATGATCCGAAGGCGCTACTCTTCCTCTACAGGAATTTCGTGAACAGTTTTTGGTAGAATGACAGTTTGCTAGAGTTTTGAGCCTTCGAAGTGGAGCAGTGAGTTAATGAAAAACAGCGCAACCATTAGCTACCTATTCTGGCTTTTAGCTGAAGCTCGAAAGGTTACCAAACCTGCCAAGCGACTCGTGCTAAGTATGAAAGCGATGTTTCCTTTGGAATCATCAGCGATTTTTGAAGATCAACGAAGACATATTCGGTGTTATTGACACCGACCTCTTCCTTCAACCACACAAACTTTTTTCAAGAGGACCTAAGAAATGCTTTATGTGAATCGTACGGTCTAGGTGGACACCATACTTCCCAAAGCTACCAAATAGCTGACACTGTGAGATAATTCTGCTGAATGAATGCATTCGCACTGGTCCAACCATCTTACCACGTGATAACGTCGGACCCCAACCTTGCCAAAATCGCCAAACTGGTCCTCCAACCTTCCACTGGTGATATTCTTCCGTGTTCATATTTTAGAGAGCGTCCACGTGCGAATAGTATCGGATGCTTTCCCTTTTTCTCTTTTGAATTGAGGAAATAGTTTTCCTCCAAATTGGCGTTTTTCTTCTTAAGCCTTAAAATCAAGTGAATCTATAGTTTTGTGAGAAGACATGATGATAGGATTGTAGAGGAAGAAAAGGGCTTCGAAATGGTATAAGAAATGTTATCGAAAAATGGCACTAGGGTGGAGAAAATCGCTACTGAAGAAAAAGCGTAAGGACTCATGTTAACACCTAATAGCAGCTGGTCTCACGTCGCGACATACTCGCCACCAGAGCGCTGCATTCCGAGAAAATATTCGAATATTTGACTACTCGAATGATCCACTATTTCAAAATGCCCGAATATTCACGTTTTTGAAGAAGCGAATAATTTGGAGTTGTGAAAATACAAATGTTTGATATTCTTGATTATTGTGCCACACAAGTTGTTAATTGAGCACGTTTAGGCCGACGTTTCGGCTTTACGTCGTTTTCAGAGGCCTGAAAGTGGTTCAAGGTTTTCTTAACTCACGATTTAATCCACCAAACACCTCGTCTCCCAGTGCGTTCAATTCTTATTGGATACACCACTGTGAGATCCCAGACCAAAGGTAACACTCACCCATGTGCTCCGCGATTACAGCGGTGATGGTATTCCGCTAAGACAATAACAGACCGCTAACAGGCAGCGAATGCGGTTTACTCAGCTTTACTGGTGTTAGTAGCTAAGCATGAGTAATCTCTGCAGATCTTATAGCTCGCATAAGGACAGAAAAGGAATGAG
>JARK01001387.1:418681-472363 GCA_000688135.1 Ancylostoma ceylanicum | reverse complement strand
AGCGTCCCCACTGCAAACGATCCCTCCTGGGGACCCCGGGACCCCTTATTTAAGTTAGGCCTTTTAAAATTGAAGGAGATACCTCATCATGGTCATCATCTCTCCCCCACCATGCATGTCGACCATGTGGTACAGTTTCATGTCCTCCCGCAATCGACCACCGACCTGTCCCTCGCTGGACTCGGTCGAACTTGACGCGCCCATCGTAGATGTCTAGAGTCGATAGAGATGCCAATGGTTTTATGATCAACTGAAAGACCACTTACTATCCTTTTCATACTTCTAAATATGGTATTTTTAATCATGGATAAATATGGCATCTTTTCACCGGTTATGCCTACGTACTTCCTGTCCTTCGCCTACCTTTTGACGTTTTGTTCCTGTCTTTCCCACCCAGGAGACCTGTCTCCCGTTTTCGCTGCAAACCACCTGTTCGATGTTGTTGTAGAATGTTTCGCTGTTTTGTGGCGACAAATCGTGCAGGTGAATCTGGATGTGTCAAAATAACACAAAATCACCAACGTATCCTGAAAAACACGCACCACGTCATCTGCGAATATGCTAGAAATTATACAGGCAAGAACAAAGCCCACCTACGATTCTGAGAAAAGCTTGTACTCGTTGGAAACGCTATGTAACCAAAAAAGGAAAGATTGAAGCGTGTACAGAAACACTCGCAATAAATCCACTGTGTGGTTTTCAAACCAGGAGTTTTGACTCACTTGGTCACCCTTTTTATTTATTCCAACAAATCAACTTGGCTGAGTTAGTTTATGCTATCATCACCAACAACAACGAATCATTCGGTCCATAAAAATCAGAAATTCTCATGAGTGGTGGACGGGCGGTTCAAAAGTTTTATTGTCACGACCCAGGAAGGATGTTGGCAAAGAAGTCTGTTAAAGGTTTTGCAGTTCTACAAGAACGATCACACCAGATTAAAGGCAGCACCCACGATAATTTTCGTGTCAAAAATTTTGGATGTTTTGGGGTATGACCGACAGTCCCAGTAGTTCTACGCAGGATGCACCACCAAAGGCATCCACATTCTCGAGATATAACAAGTTGAACATGGGATCCGGGGATCCCCAGACGAGTTGTAGCGGAGTGCGAATCAGATATTCTCTGCCCCAATATGTCAGTTTTCCTGATGTAAAGCTTGTTTTTAATACTCATTTAGAAAAGTTCCCCACTGTGATAGTCTGTTTCCCTCTATTTAGATCCTCTTAATTGTTATTCGACCATGAGCCGTATGCATACCTCTCCCCGAGCATCCCCACCGGGGACGGGGATGAGATGAGACTAGACGAATGCGTAAAATCATCGCATTCAACGCAAATTAGTTGGCGCGTTTCTTCAAGAGGGCATCCCTGGAGATGTGCATACGAGTTTTCCCCGACCGTCCCCGGCCCGGGATACTTCCCGGGAGGGGATGGTCGGGGATCGGAGATAGCCGGGGAGAGATATGCATACGGCTCCATATCATCCCTTGTTTTACTCATAATTGTCAAATTTTCACGCATGGTATGAATTTCAGTTTTTTTTGGCTCTTTACACTTAACCATAAATTTTCTTTCTTTTCGTGAGGAATGTTTCTGCAGTGAACACTCTAATTCCTTTTCATTTCTGATATATCTTCTTTAGAGAAGCTGCAGAATTAGTCAAATATCCACTTGCGCTAAGAAATTTGTCGACAACAAAGGCAGCGTTATCGACTTTCTTGATCTACTCCATCCGCGTAACTCGGCCACCTTGCTATAAACAATGATTTGGTAATACCCGAAAACCATTTCACCATGAGTTCCGAAAGAAATGAACACTTTACCTATGTATGTTCCTCATAGCCAAATACCCAAGATCGCGTTGAAACCTGGGTAACGAATTTTTTCGTGGGTGCTGCCTTTAAAGTCAGGGGACCACCTCGTTACGTATGTTGGGGATAGCAACATATCCTAGACCTTCTCGTCATGACAATCCCAGTAAGGTACATCAACAGACGCAAAAGCGACGAAAGCCCCGTTCTTGAAGAGCGTCGAAGTGGCTAAAATTTGGAGCCCGGAGGTGGATCGCTCCAAGCTGTGTTGGCTGCCCACCACGGCTGCAACGTTGGCAAACGAGTCCTGGCATGTCCGACAGGTAAGATCAACGGCTTCACACGTCAAATCGGGTTAACAAACTGTTACAGGCCCCGTCCTGGAAAACGGGTTTGATGACCATTCTGAGACAATTTGTGTATACCGATGGAATCAGCGTGCCGAGTAGATGCTGGATCTGCTATTACCCCAACCACGAAAATGAGGTGGGCCTCTGCCTTTAAAGCCTCAAAGGATCCGTGATGTGATTACATGAACCTGGAATAATGACATCCACTCTACCACAAAGGACCTCAAAAGTTTCAGAATACCTTAGCGCACTAGATGTGGATATTTTGTACCAAGAAGGGCGCGGTCATCGCGAGCAATGCCCTAGTGCAGAAGGCGTAAATGCCCATCAAGAATCATAGCGGTGACATCACTGGTGTATTCAGAAGCATTAGACAACTATGTATTGGGTTCGGGAATGAATTCGTGAGGTTTTTCGTGAGAACGGAAACCACTGTTTCCCAGAAACAGTACCAATCACGCTGAATGGGTTTTGTAGCTCTTTTCCTCCTTTATTAATGCTGTTAGAGAGAAGGTTGTTTCCGAGCAACATGTCTACGGAAAGTTGCGTTGTTTGAGACTACTCAAATTGAAGCCTGCCACCGAAACTCTTGTATGAAACCTCATGGAATGCATTAAGAATTCAGCAGGATATATGGTATATGACTTCTCCAGACCTGTAGAGTCGGCAGTAGCAAACTCTCCCACTCCGAGTTTACTCGTAATGACTTTGGTCAAATTTTGGGCAGAAGGTCGAGCATTCCCAATGTGCACGATCACTTCACTTTGAGCATTTTAGGGTTTTCCGTGGAATGTGTTAGATAAAAATGCGTGTTGTTGAGAGTTAGCATCGGTCCTAATTCATCCTTACATGTGGAGCGACCATAGTGGGATTATTGTCTCTATGCCCAGAAACGGGGTTGTCCTAAACGGGGGCAACTTCGTGGCGAAAATTGCTCTGTACAAAGATCTGTACAAAGATGGCAGACCACCTATGTGCTGTTCTTTCAATAGCGAAAGCTTCTCGGAAGACTCCATTTATATCCCTATTCACTTGGGATACATTTACATTTTCGATTAAAGTCGAACGGCGGTCGGTGGCAAAGCGGTTGATTTTTATCGAATTGGAGGGTCCCATTCCATGCGATAGAAAGGGAGTTGAAACGAGAATCAAAAAGCGCTGCTATGACAGCGGTAAAGAGCAAACAAGAGCTACAAAATAGTTCATAACAAGCAACCAATTGAGGCCCGAATCACTCTGAAAAGTCGAGTTGAAAAAACCGCACGAACTTATTCCCCAACCCAATAGAATAGTTTTGAATCGCATGCTACATATTAGCGAGGGCTGCAGGTTCGATAAGCCTCACGAGTGAGTGTGGGTTCACGCTTGGGAACGTGTGAAATTCATCCCTGAGAACTACTGCATCTCCTTGTGATAAACAATCTTCGTGTGGAAAAAATTATTGGATCTATCCAAGAAGCTCTTGTTTGACTTGAAAAGGTCATCTACGCTCTAAGTTTTGTATTTCGGGAGTGAACAAAAACGTACAATTCTTATCGAAGGGATCTATTGCCTATTGCTTTGCTGGAACCTTCTTGTAACCAGTCCATTTCTAAGGAATTTCAGGCTAGGGCAGGTTTGCCGGGATCCCCATACCTAAACACGTGGGAGAACGTTGGCGCTACTGTTACCCAAGCAACACATGCATACGAAATGCACTGGACAGTGGCATTGATTTAATAAGAAACCCGGAAGAAGTGAACCACACGTAAGGGGGGAGGGGGGCTCCGCACTCTATGTGGACGAGTTCTCGCCCAATGGTTCCTTGCCATGTACTACTCAACTGGTAGTATATGGCATGGAACACTATAAGTAGTGTATTCGCACCTTCAGTACAAGATTTTTTTTTCCATATTTACATGGAGGCACCATCTTTTAATTTTCTCCTTAGTAACTCTCCGAAAGAACTTACTAATTCCGTAACCATGCGATTTCTTTTTCCTTCCTTACTTTATTAGAAATTCCTTTACTAGAAATCAAAATCGAAACCTGACGCGATAATGACAACTTCCGAGTCCGTCACTATTTCATGAGCAACGTTGATGATTTCAGTTGTATAGCAAAGCAATTTCTTTCCCGCTTTGATCACTGCTATTAATAAAAGAGAAGAAAAAAACGATACAGCATTGGGGTGAAGTCGTCCATTCAAAAAGTGGATGTTCGATGTAGCTCACTCAAGACGAAAAGGCTAGCCTGACGCATTTATAGTTCAGGAATACATTTTATGTATGAGTGTAGATGAAGTATTGAAACCGCCCTTTCAAGTCGCCTTGTGGCGAAGTACAGAATCGAAGGATTTCCCCTTCTCACTTTCTCCCCAAACAAATAAACGTGGTACAAATGGAAATGGTCGCTTCTGATACAAGTTGTACCACATGTAAGAAGGAAAACGCCCAACTGCCTGAACACAAAGAATGATCCCACATACTGTTTTCAAAAGCGTCTGGATGTTGATTTGATCAAAACCTCCAACGACACGCCAGGCTGCAGCTATCAAGCACTTTTGGCCAATCGCGCAGTGTATCGCAGTTGATTCTGCGATTCTGCCTCGTCTTTCGAATAAACGGGGAGTAACTCGTTGGTTTTTCGGTTCCCTGAGTTTCAGGATTGAAGCCAGCACCCACGGTGATTCTCATCTCTAAGATTTTAAGCATTTCGGCCCTCAGTTAATAGTTCCAAGATTTCTTTGAAACTTGCGCCGGCAGACATTGGCATTTTTAGAACATGAAGAAATTATTAGGTCCGTGCAAAAGTTCTGGGGCAGTTGCACCTAATTTCTTTGACGCGCCATAACTCAACTCAATGTCAACCATTTGACCCGAACCAAAAAGCATTGGCATCTGTGTAATGTTGTCAACAAGGTGCGCTAACGATTTTTTTCAGAGGCACAAAATTTGACAGGTTCATACTCGAAAGAGCGGCACACGTCGTTTTTGAGTAGGGTCTGTTCACAAGATGTTTTACAGCGGCTGTAGAGTCGTAAAGGCTTGAAAACAAGACTTTCTTCTGGAGGTTGGTCTTGAGAGTATACATGCTGAGTCAGAACTTTGGGCACCAATTTGTCATCTTTTTAGACGGCTGACACTGCAACACGTTAGTCTGTGCTATACCGCAGCAGAGATGGCGGACTCACACAAAATCTATCTCCTCATACTTCCTTTCATACTAATTCCCTTCAAGTCACGTGGCATAAGTGACTATTTTCCTCACAAAGTCCTGCACGTTCCCCACTAGGTCTGATTCTACCCACCCTTTCCGGGAGCCCTTGTGCAGGTCAAATTGCTGATCAACTTGTGGGACATTTTGCAAGCTCTCATCTCCGCTCAGAAGTTGTAAGCACCTACGAACTGATCCCATTTCGGAGAGGATACCCTACACAAACATAATCTTCATTGCGGGAGTCGCCTTCCCTGCGAATCGGCCGAATTTGAATTCATAAAGCAAAATTTCGCGAAATTACTGATTGCACATAGCATTGCTTTTATGCCTGAAACGCAGCGACGCTGTGACGTAGATCAAAGCCAAAGGTGGTAATGGTAGTAGATGTTCCAGGCTACCAGCGCACGTGAAAAGGATTGCAGAATATTGCATCAGTAAGAAACAAAACTATGTTAACCAGCGAATTACCACCAACTGCCCCGGAACTTTTGCACGCACCTAATACATGTGGTGAATGTGAGTCTATGAAAGCTCCGATTAGTTGCTGGTGATACGAAGAGCGAATATATAGCATCATCGATCTTGCTGTAAATAAAATCATACTCTATATATATTACAGAAATTATGTGACTTTGTGCGTGTGCAACCAAATTTGGTGGCCGCAAGTAGCGGTTGAGGCCAGTGCTGCCGAAGGGATGAGCCGGCGTCCGCAAGAGGGGAAACGCCCGGAGAGGGATCCAGCAGCGTACATAGTTAGAGTGCTCCGGCGTCCAAAGTGGGGGAAATGGGTCCGGCGATATGATAAGGCTGCGCCGGCGTTCAAAGTGGGGAGAGACGGGTTCCGGCGATATGATAAGTATGCGCCGGCGTTCAAAGTGGGGGATAAGGGTGCGCCGGCGTCCAAAGTGGGGAGAGATGGGTCCGGCGATATGATAAGGATGCGGCGGCGTCCAAAGTGGGGAGAGACGGGTCCGGCGGTATGATAAGGATGTGCCGGCGTCCAAAGTGGGGAGAGACGCGTCCGGTGATATGATAAGGCTGCGCCGGCGTTCAAAGTGAGGAGAGACGGGTTCCGGCGATATGATAAGGCTGCGCCAGCGTCCAAAGTGGGGAGAGACTGGTCCGGCGATATGATAAGGATGTGCCGGCGTCCAAAGTGGGGGAGATGGGTCCACGGATGACGATCAGACGTGTGCAACCGCCAGGAAAATGAAGAAGTGCAGAAGCAGGGTATAATCCTACACAAGGAGTGCGCAAGTATTCATTGCGGTTTTCTCTCCTACATGCTTCCCTTCCTTCCCTGCACCTACTTCCTCATCATTTCTTCCCCCACTCTCTGTCCTTTCCATTCGTGTATAAATGGACCACCTCCCCCCTCCCTGCTAATATACACCAGTAGACCCTTATCACTTTAGTTACCACAACAGCCAAATAAACATATGCCAATCCAATGGTCATTTGCGCTCACGCACGCACGTTTATCTAACACATTTCGTGCAAAACCCTAAAATGCTCAACGTGAAGTTATCGGTCACATTAGGCATACTCGACTTTCCTGCGCAAAATTTGACCAAAGCGGCTGCCAAAAAATTCGGATGTAGGGATTTCCACCAATGCCTATTCAGCTGGTATTGGGAAGTCACATACCACATAATTCAATAGGTTCCTAATGCATTTCGTGAAGTTTGATACAAAAGTTTCGGTGGCGGGTTGCATTTTGAGTCGTCTCAAACAAGGCAATTTTTCGCAAGCTTGGAGCTGGGAGACGGCCCCCTCTCTGGCAGCATTAATAGAGGAGGAAAAGTGCTACAAAACCCATTCAGAGCAATTGATACCGCTTCTGGAAAATTGCAGTTTCTGTCTTCATGAAAAACCGCACGAACTTATTCCCCAACCCAATACATATGTACATAGTTCGTTTATTCTGGATATTCACTTGTGATTATTTTCTTCTGCGCCTGCCAGGTTGGTAGGTGGAATAGTTTATTCAAGGGCCTGACGTTTCGACGGTGACGTCTTCTTCATGGTATGCCCAGGTTTAAGGAGCAAAGAACATGGAAATTATTCACTTGTGAATTTTCACTGTCGGTGTTTCACAGAAAATGTCTCAAAAACTAATAATTTTGAAAATTCTCCACAGAAGGAGTAATGTAGTGTTCAAAGTTACCGTAATCTATGAGTTCTCAGGGAAATCCTATCCATTCGATAAACTTTCGAAATGAGCTATCCCTCAGTGCAAATTAGTGACCAACCACTTTCAGAAGAGAAAGAATGTTATTGAGGAAAAGCTGTCAAGGTACGGAAACGGAACCACGCACTCAGACATTCAGGCGTTTGGAGCGCCGGCGAACCCGCCCACTCTCAGCCGATGCAGGCTTCCAGCAGGTAGTCCTGGCTGGAGCAGGAATACTTGCTGAAGGTGCGGATGGAGCAGCAAAAGCTGGTGTGAGTGCGCATGACGCAGGACTCTTGCAGGTATTCCTGCAGCCTGTTTTTTTTCTCTCCATTGCCACGTGGCAGCCGAGGTGTATATAAGCCGGCAGACGGCCTTGAAAACTTAGTCTTGCTCCCGCTGCGGCGGAGAGCAGACGAGCCCTACGGGACTTGTCTGGCCAACTGAGGCCCGGTTGAAACCGTGGCCCAGTGTAACGACTGGCCAGACGAGATGCGTGGGATGCGGTCGCGTGCCGGTGCGGTACGGGCGTGTAGATTCGTCGTGCCATAACCGTCCGACTCGCCGACTGCTGGCTCTGGAAGCGCATATGTGTCCAGGGAACTCATTTTTGTAGCCATCCGTTGCTATACGGATGCGTTGTGTTTTTGTCGTCCATGAGAAGGTTAAAAACTGTTCCAGTGCAATCGAACATAAAACCTATTCTGGATTATTACGTCTTTAGTCATGCTCGTTAGGCACCACTATTAAGGCGGCTAGTACTAGCGCTGCAGGATGACCTGCCATGCTTCTGTCATCCCGGCGGCAGGTTAACCTCCCCGACTCCGGCAGGTTCGCAGCAGGTCACACGCAGGATAAGGCGCGACAAGCGGCGGAATAGGCGCGACAACCCCGCCCACTTTTGCGTTCGTCCCGCAGGTGTCATGCCGCGAGAAACGCTGTAGGCCGGCGCGACAAACGCCTGAATGTCTGAGCACATAGAATAGATTTCGTTTTCCAGAAAAAAATGGCTCAAGAAAAAATTCTCCTAAGGGCTTTAAGGACAGGTGTCTGCAAGTGCCACATGCACCTTTATCCAATTCATTTCATCAAATAAAGTCTACTGAACTGCTAAATATAGTGGTTCTCGCTAGCTCTCAATGCAATTAACAAGGTGTCTGGAAAGATACGTCAAGAGCAATGGTTGAGGGATGAGCAGTAGAAATTTGGATGTTGCATGTACAAACAAGTCTAATACAACGTTTTCAGCAGTAGATTTTTTTTACCGTCATAGCGCAGGCCAGTACTGTGAACAAAATAGGAAGTAGAGGCCGAATTAGAATCATTAACAATAACGTATATATGCTAGAGAAGCGCTTCTATGGAGTCCAACGTGACTCCACCCGAGCTGGTAGCTTACGGCCCCAAACCAATTCCAGTACGGATACTGTGCCGTAAACGCGATGGGTCAGTCACGACGGTTCATATGCAGTGAATTTCAAGCAAATGCACACAGAGCCTTGATGCACCACTGAGATTACCCGGGGTAGGAGTGTGAACTCTCGTGTTAACGATGGGTAGATATGTGTAGTGTTAACGCGTTAACCTTGGGTAACTTCAATGACACATGCAGCTCCAGTTTACTCAAGAATGGCTATGCTGGTCGTGAACTCGTTTTGCTAGCTAGTTCTCAGATAAATTTCCCACATTAAATTTACATTTATTTGCCGATCTATATTTTACAATATGCGGCACCTAATTTGAATTTGATCGTATTGAGGATGGAACATACGTTGGTCCGGCTGTTCCACGGCTTCCTGGAAAATTTCCCACACCCGATGGAAATACTTCAGTAATGACCTACTGCAGAGAAATTGCTTGGTGTCAATCGTATGAGTCACTGCACTTCCCATTCCCAAGACCTAGTTATTTAGAATTCTGAGAGGTTTCAAGCCATCCAAATCATGCTCTGTTTTCCAGAATTGGTGACTCATGCTCAGTCAATTATTCATGATTTGAACATATTCGAGTCCGATATTATAATTTCGTCCAGTGAACGTCCATCTTCCCGAGAACTCAATCGTTTAAACGTGGAAATCATTCAGCTTATTACTCGAGAACGAAAGTATTGTTGCATTCAGATCGGTTGCGACCAGACTTCAATAGGAAATGAATTTAAAGGCAGTATGTCGCCCCATTCTCGAATCTGTGATGTTAGCAGATTCTGTATCAGTTCGACGCGCTGATCGCAGTGATATACGTGGACTGATACACAGTGGCCAATAGACCATTTTACGAGGCTAAACGAGTGTGTTTATTTTTATGAAGCGCCGACCATTTCCGTCTGACGATTTCCAAGCTCTCGGCCGAGCATCCCTTCAAGATCAACGGCCCCAGTGGTTTCAATTTATTTCACGCGCACCATTGTTCTTGGGAGCTCACTCCTGTACAAGTCTTGAGGAAAAGAGAAAGAAAAAGAAAAAAAGAATTTATGGGGCAAAACACTACCTTTGAGGCAAGCAGGGATTCGTATGAGGGGACGTGGGCAAACAGAACTTCGTACCAAGGTGACAGTTCAGCTCCGAATACTTATAACAAGAGTGCTCCTTAGGCTCACATCATTAGTAAAAGAAATAACCCAGGGCAGAGAAATGAAATTTAGGAAGTTAAAGGCAGGGGACCACCTCGTTTCGTATACTGGAGACAGCAACATATCCTGGACCTTCTCGTCATGTTAATCCCAGTAAGATACACCAACAGGCCCAAAAGCGACGAAAGCCCCGTTCTCGAAGGGGTCGAAGTGGGTAAAATTTGGAGCCGGGAGGTGGGTCGCTCCAAGCTGTGCTGGCTGCCCGCCACGGCTGCAACGTTGGCGTGAGGATCACATGCATAATCGACATTAGTCAGGGTAAACGCATTACCGTCACACGAATTTCCCCATCATTAACATAGGCGTCGACAAGTTTATCCTGCATAATCTAATTGGTGGAATCAAGCATAGGAGTTACGGTCAAACAGTGTGCTATCTTCATTCATCGTGACGCTTACGAGCGCATTATTGATTGCATCGTTGTACAGTATACAGGCGGATAGTGGGAAGTGGACATTGTGTGTTCATATCGGATAAACAACTAAACCAGTTTCTTATGTGTGGTGCTCAAACCCACTGTCAATGATATGAATTTTTCTAATCTTCTTATTGGTCTTTACGCGAACAATTCTAGTCTTTGGTGAGAAATTTCATGTTTCAAAGTTCTGAAGGTTCTGGAATTGATCCAGAAGTAATAGTTCAGCATTCTCAGTTGGTATGTATACAACTCGTCATGGCATACGATGTGATCCTAGGAATTGAAGCAGAAGAATGAGGAATGAGTAAGAGTGTCAGACGGTCAGAACTCACGATGGCGCTCGCTAGCCTAGTGTTAAACAGAACAATAGAAACACTGCACATTAGCAAGAACAACAAAATCAAGAGTGAGTAAACGATCCAACATGCCTAGACGGATATACGAATACAATAACTCTAGTCGATGTTGTTGTTAACGCAATCCACCTGGTCCGAGCGGCTCGGCTTGATTGGATTCGATTAAGCGCGCCGGCTTTATGACTTTTCACATGCTCACTTCAGGAATTTGTAGCACCAATTGGCGAGTGGCAAACATGTGAGCAGAGATCCCTCTATGGCAGCTGTCGTGACAGTTATAATGTATTAGCATTTGCAACGAAGGAGCGAACGGTAATCCGTAGATGGCCGGACACGACGACAGTGATTAGCAGAATGCAGAGTACTGTCGATGAGAACAGATTTGCAGGAGTCTGGGAGATCCATGCCAAGTACTCCTAACGAATTGTGCAGAAATAATACACGGACAGGTGCTGACCAATCGCTAGAACCAATTACGGCTGTGAAATTGCATCGGCTTGAGCACAAATTTCAACTTGAGACGTATATTTTGCTAATGAAATAGTCCTCACCTTCCAAGTCGGGTAAAGACTTTATGTAAATGCATGAAAAGCCAGTGTAGTCACACTAGATGTACTGATTAGCTTCCACCTCATTTCTAAAGAAACTGAGCTTTCTATGGAATCCGCTTTGACACGTAAGCGGGGAGGCGACAACTTGTGAGCATTTTTAAGAGCAGTTAAAGGCAGCACCCACGGAAAGTTTCATGTCCGAGGTTTTGATTGCTTTGGATACTTAGCAATGGTGCCAACAAATATACGAAAGTTGCATCGTCGTAGGCATCAACAATCTCAAGATGAAGAGAGATTATTTTTGTGCTGGCGATCAATTAGGATGAGTTATAGTATCATATGAATGGGTGTCTTTGTTTACAATCACTTTCTTCCATCATGATAAACTTGCTTTCATTCCCATCTCACTCCGGTTTAAGCCCGGCCAACTCGGCCATCTTCTGCAAACGGGCTGAAGTGGTGGCGACGAGAACCGTCTTTCTAGTAGGATTTGTCAAAGTTGGCCACTGCGTATTTCTTCACTGTAGTGCTAAACCTAGGAATTCAGAAAAATCTGTGAAGGCTAAATTTCCGTGGGTGCTGCCTTTAAAGCAGTCTGTCACCTCATTTTTGGATCTCAAGTGTTAACAAATTCCAGATCAGCCCTACGCATTGAATTCAGGCCGAAAAATTCGAAATTCTCGGTCCAGGTGTCCCCTTCAGGATACACGGTTCCCAATGGTTTCAAGACATTTCGCGTGTGCCATTTTCTCGGGATCTCATTCCTGTACAAGCTTTGGGAACCACTACGAGGTGAAGCACTGCCTTGAAGACCCTGTAGTGGTATTTCTATTCGGTAATAAATGAGGAGTCTGAGGAGCAATTCATACTAGATGTGCGCGTGAGCCGTGCCGTCAGACGCACACATCTACTTGCGGAGGTTTGTCATAAATACTGGTTAACGCAGAATGCACATCGTGAATTAAAACACCACGCGAGCGCGCAATCGCATCAGTCTCACCCGCGTCTGAGCTGCGTTAGGTCTGCGTCCAGGCCTGTCCTTTATCATATAGACGCACCGGCGTCTAACGCATGCATCCAGTACAAAATGCTCTTAAGTTGAAAGTCGTGCCCCTCATTCCTCAGAAATTATCGAGAAAGGGTTGAACCTCCCACCGTATTCGGCGAAAACTCTGTTTTAAAGCACACTAGGGCTGAAGCCTGCTGGTAGGAAGAATGTGGCATTTAAAATGTATCTTCAGTCTACTGCCAGTGGTAATGTTTAGCACCAAGTCACATGAGCCACAGGACTGAAAGTGCTTTCTTGAGCAAGAAAGCTAACCTAAGCGCAGAGAAAATCAAACATTTAGAAGGATTGTGTAAAAGAATACTGTAGAAGCAAACATTCCAATTGAGAGCTGCTTTGGCTCTGGCACTGAGATACAAGTGAGCACAAATCTCGGGCGGAGCTCTAAAAATCTCCCGGAAAACATCGGATACCAATTTCGCATCCAGTTAAGAATTGGTAGTTAAGGTGTTATTGGTTGAACTACCAAGAAGTACATAGCAACGAAGTATACTGCTAGTTCTGAGTGCAATATCGCCTTCACGTCAAAATTCGTCATAACGCGACCCTTTGTAGCTGTTCGAGGCCGTTTTATGTGTTCTACGAACACGCTGGACGTGAATTGTTTTTGATAAGATCCTAGAGTTTGAGAAAAATGTCGTGAAATGTGCTTTCATAACAAGCAAGGTCGGATGAACAGTTTGCACTGATCAAAAAAGGGAAAAAGTAAGGATGAACTCTTCATTTGTATTACATGTTGTCAACAATGGTAGGAACAAAAAAAAAACATGAATCTACAGAAAAATGTAAATCTGAGGAGAATGCTTTCTGCAATCATGCGAGTGACTTAGTACGGGTCACAGTTCGATGATGGGCGGCGATCCTCCAGATAGCCCTGGAATGTCCACGTATTCTTACATTCTGAGAACCTATACAATTCTTTGTAGTTACCTTCTTGGCGAGGACGACACCCCTTGGGAGACGAACGGAAGCAGCTCTGTTAGCCACGCCCCAGGAGAAGTGGCCGCACGAACTTGCCTCGCGCTTTCCAGTCAGCCTTAATTGTATCATGGATTAGTTCACATTATTGTCCAGTGGGAGCTTCTATTCCCTACACAATTTCAGCATAAGCTGCGCTTAAATCTAAAAATTGTAGAAATACTTTGTGCCGAAACCAAATCTAAAGAATTTCTTTGTATTGTCTTTCGACGAGTCCACTGCAAGTGTAATTAGCTAGAAATGCATTTCTAGAAAACGAATAATCCTAGAAATCTCCATTAATACCGATTTTCTGCACATGCCGTTCGCTCGTGGAAAGTGGCACTATCCCTAGCGCCATTTACCATCACGGTGTCGGAAAACATATACATGGAATAGATGATTGCCTCACTGGTGAACTAAACCAATAGTAGCTGGTGACTTAATTTCATGCGCCTGATTTGACATACTCGTTACTAGTTTCTTTTTTTGCATCATATTCTACCCGAAGTTCCTCGACTGTTCTACTGTTTTAGCTTTAACACGAATGTTTTGATTATTAGCGCATTTCTGGTGCAATAAATAAATAAATAAATAAACAAATAAATAAATAAGTAAATAAATAAATAAATAAATAAGTAAATCCTCTTATATAAATCCTGGTAGTGCAACAAAATTTTCTAGAGCGCAGACGTGGGGGGGGGGCAGGCACGTGATCCTATCCTTTCATGATGTGCCCGATCATAGACACTGCTGATGGATGAGGCGAAGCTGGCGAGACAGTCGGCCGATGTTTCATCATAAGTGCATAGATGTGGTGAAAGTCGCGGTGGTACCCATCTTTAGCTGGCTCCGATGGTCACGATAATGATGGATACAGTCGCCAATGATAAAAGCGAGAGACTTAGACAGAGCTTCCAGGATTTCGCGGCGGGACGAGCATCCTGAGCTGGTCTCGCGGCCTAGGAGTGAGGCAGTGTTTACGAGTCTTCAGGCGCATAATGTACGGAGCAGGATCATCGCTATGCGGTGCTATGCAACTCACCCATGCCAATTCGCGGCGGTGCTGTGCGGCACACAGATGCCTGATCGCGGCGGTGCTGTGCGGCCCACAGATGCCCGATCGCAGCGGTGCTGTGCGGCCCACAGATGCCCCATCGCGGCGGTGCTGTGCGGCCCACAGATGCCCGATCGCGGCGGTGCGCTTCAGCTCAACAGTGTGGGAAACGTCCAGATACGGTAAAGAACGAAGAAAGGGAGGAAATAATTACATCTCTGGTGATTTTACACCGGCGCTATCCGCATGATTCGCTGGGAAACTCCGTCTAAATCGTGTTTTTCACAATGTTCCGCCGGTTTCCGGGTAAATTTCGGATAATCTCGTGTAAACCGTGCACTATCAGAACCCCCGGCGGACCTCGCTTAAATTCCCAGTAAATTCCTGTTGAATTTGGTCAACCGCCGGTTTCCGCCTAAAATCCGCCTAAATTACGGGTAAATTGGGAGAGCACTAGATTATGCGAAAATTGTCCCAACTTTTTGCTAGATCTCTCCAAAGCTGTGTTTGTACTTCTTCGCGAGGCGACAACTTTGCGACGATGACCACAATTTGTGCAGCGCCACAGGTGAAGCTGTGTTTATACTTCGTTGCGACTCTACCGCCGTGTAGAGGTAAACTGTTCAAAAGCGCCGGGTCCCGTGTGGATGCATACACAAGTTGTGGTTGCGCAGTGGTGGTTGGCGGTTATTTTCACCATGCGACGTCGTGAATTCGCATCGTCTCCTGTCCATACTTTTTCCTCCAAAACGAAGTAATAGGCTGAATTCGCATCGCGTCTGCTAGCATGCGCGACACGGACACGGACTCAGACCGTTGCTTTTAAAGGAGGAAGAATAAACAGAACGCGACGAAAAACATAAAATATTTAGAAATACATGCAAAGAATATTAGAGAAATCCCATGTTCTATTTCACTTTCACTCATATTGGTTCTTGGATGTGCCCCATTAAACTCGTTTGTTCATATCATTGCGAAACCGGAGTGAATTTCGAAATTTATCGAATTTAGCAGTGTTAAAGGCACAAAAACCACCTCGCTGTAATACGAAGCAACAGCTCGAGCTGATTAGATGATTCAAGGTGTGACCTGCTGTTGCTGTGCCACCCCACTGCAGCTACGTGTTGAACCATGTTGGGCAGATTTTTGGTTGTAACGACAGGAGTTGCTGGCGTTACCCGTGAAGCTAGATCGTTCCCCATCACGTCTATCCGTTGATCACGTTTGCTCGCGCATTCGCGCATTTTCACCTGTGTTCTTGTAAATTCCGCCTAAATTTTCCCAACTTTCCTGTAAATTCCACCTAAATTCCTGGGGGATTCGTTTCACTTTCCCGAGCAATTTAGGCGGAGTTTTCCAGGAATTCAGGCGGAAACCGCCGGCTTGCAGCGAGGATGACGTTATGTAATGAAGAATTTTCGATCAGGGCCACCATCAAGATTGAAGCCCGACATTAGCTGGACTGCCAGAATAGCAGAATATGCCCATTTCATTGGTAGTGTTTTGTATTTGGGCACAGTTAATGATTTTCGCTTGTTTCCTAATTTTCTGAGGACTCCGAAAATGTGAATACTTTGCACGTACTTCAAATGGCTGCCCCACCCCACTTTCTAGCGTCCCGTAGGGGCGCTAGTATGTATAAATATGTGTTATGTTTCTAATATGATGTAATATTTGGAAGGTTCAAAAACGCTCCAATACTGATACTAAGAATTCTTCCCCTCCTGTTGTAGTCTTCTGCTCTTACCTGGTATTGTAAATATTTTCATTTCCACATCAGGCCTATAGCACATTTCATAGATAATCCTTCCTTGATTGGCTGCATAGCTATTCCCGATTACCAAGATCTTATGTACAGAAGTGTTTCTCTTAAAAGCAAATACAAGTTTGGAGAATTTTCACATTTGAAGGCGGTGAACCCTAACAAAATTCAATACAGAGAAAGGAAAAAGAACCTCCTGCGGAAGATCACACCAACCCCAAGGTTCCCCACTGCGATAGGAGCACTTTTTATATGAAAGGTAAGGAACATCATTGATGTCGAATACATAGTTTATGAGCAGCACCTGTTCTGAAAGGTAATGCTTAAGTAAACTGCTGAGCTCGCTCATTTAATAAACTTTTTTCCAAAACTTAATATTCATAAATTTGCGGTATTAGGGTGCAAGGTATTGATTGAAAAAGCACGTGTGTTAAAAGTTATTATATACCTTGACTAAAATCTGCCGAACTGAAGGGAATATCGCAATTTCGGTACTCCTGTAACTTCTCGGACGAGCAGACTGGCGTAAGCAGGCTTTCTAACCATTTCGTTTTACGCTCAAAGAATTCCACGTCTTCTTGTTTATAAATGGTAGTGAAGTTGATAACATAAAGGCAAGCAATGATGAAGCATACGGCCTTCACGTTAACTTGTAAGTACGCCTTTTCAAATACTTCTGTGATAACTACTGCAACGAGAACAGAAAGAATCAAGGAGCAGCCGAGACCTGAAACAGATCTTCAAACGTGACGGTAAGGGGTAATTCTTATTCTTCTTCGATAATTCTGAAGAGGTAATGAAAATACCAGCAGCAGTTTCTACGAAATTCTGCTTGAAAATGATATAAATAGGCCAGTGGACAAGGTAGAGTGAATAGGAAATATGTCCAACGTATACGATATATTTTGATGTTAGGAAGTTCACGTCCTGCCGTGAATTCAGCACTATCAGCCCAGCCGTCAACGAAACTGCGATGATCCTGAAAGTAGTCCCGAGGTTGGAAGATTACAACGTGGAGCGGTCTGGGTTACCTGTGAATCAAACCACCTACAGAAATAAATACAATCAGGTTGGTGCAAATAACACCAGCCAAGCAAAGCACGTAAAATACAGTAATTGTACAGTTCCTGAGCGTTCCAGGACCTGAATCATAACGGTAGGTTATGAATCGACCATTTACGGGTGTGGAGCGTTATACCTGGAGAAGCCGGTGCGACCTAGTTCTGCGACTGGCCGTTTCCGTGAGCTGACCAATCACTGAGCATCGGTGAGCCCCCCTCTCCAGGTACAACGCTCCACACTCACCATTTATACCTCTCCGAATGCTAATTTATGACGCTCTAGCGGTGGACTGTATTTAAATAAATAAATAAATAAATAAATAAATAAAGTACTGTCATGAAAACAGCGTACGAAGTAATTATTTTGCAATGAAATCATTTCGAATCATTTACCGGCATTCATGGAATCCTTGCCCAATTGATGAACGAAGATTCCTAGGAACATAGATAGTTACAAACATGTGAACTTGGGGGAATTGTAAAGCTTTGTAAGGTTATGAGGCCCCACCTAGTGCGAACTGCCAAACTCGAGCATGAACATAGTTGAACGCCTGTGATGGAGTGAGTTTGATGTGGCAAAGTAAAGAAATTGAACCTTAATCAAACTATTACAGTAAACAACAAGAAATCTAATAGGTAGTAAAAATGGACACACCCAATGCAACAAGATAGAGAACTGCAATCCAATCAGGCAATTTTCTGAAGACCAAAAATATAATGGGAAATAAAACGTAAAACTGCATTTCAACTGCTATCGACCAAGTATGTGTGAAGAGATCAGCTGCTTTTGTTAACTGAAAAAAAACAACGGTAAAACATTGACTTGCGAAGAATTTTCCATGATAGTGACGTCATCATGGAATTTATTGGACTGCACTTAGCATGTGAGTCCACTATACAAACTATAATAAAGCTCGCAAGTGTCAGTTCTCATTTGGGTCGAGAAAGACGACGAAACTTAGGCTATCTATACGGAACAGTGGACTTCATCACCTTTCACCTTTCTTTTCTACAACTCTATGCGATTAAAAATTGATTATTATTAGGGTGTAAAACTATTTATGGGTGCGCGCCGTTCTCTACCGCCTTAATGGACTAGTTACTGAGCACCAATGCCGAAAGGTTTGGAAGGAACTACATGAAAGAACAATTCATGGCGCATCTGAATGTGGCCGAAAAGTATGGGCGCCTCATTTTGCGCTACTGCTTGCTCACGTTTAAAGTAATTTCATTCCTGTTTCACATGTGAGTGATGGGTTTGTTTGATTTTGTCAAATGCTCTTTCTTCTGAACTACAATTCATTCGGTTCCACGGAGGTGTGCGACAGTGGGCTCACTGCGAATCTATTGTATGCCCACTCCCTCTAGAGAGCCCATTGCAGCAATACGAAGAATGTCGATATCTCTGCTGGAACCAGTTCAGAAGATCACCAAATCATGGAATTACGTAGGAATCCCTAACGTGGAAACAATCTCGGGTTGTCCTCGTTTAGTGAACATAGGGAGAACTTTTGAGACCATAGAGAAAAGGGTCAGTCAAAATGATGGGCCAGTCTGAACAATGCGTCGAAAACTCCTGCACTCTCAAGTTGGCCTATTCAGGTCATCGCTTTGTAAGGGTTGAGATTGCGTAGTTGTTGACTGGTCAGATTGAAATAGCCAGTGAATGCGTCAAAACTGAAAAATGCAGAAAATCTTCCAGGTCATCATAGTCCGCCGCACGAAGATGTGCTATGAACTGATGAGTAGCTTCCCACCAGTGAAGTTGTCCACTGTTCTTTGAACAATTATCAATCATTCAGTGGGAGCTGCCAAATCTTTAGAGAAAAGAGAATGGTCACAATGTCGTCGTTTCAGATAGTTGTGATGGTTTAGAGAGAGGAGCCGCAACTGTGAAGATATTCTCGCTTTTCTTATGCAAATACTGGCAAATTAAAAATTTTCGAAACTTGGGTAACTGAACTGAAATTGCGGGTGTCAAACGATCTCTTGATAGCCCTCATCTCCGAACCTGAGCTTGGAAGTCGTTCGTATGTACGCCGTGTAGCTTAGACTTGCCACTATCAGGGCTGGGATTCAAAAACGCATAATCAGGCCAAACCAGGCTAGCAAACCAACTTTAGCGGTCTGCGTCTCCCAACATCGCGTTGTCTATAGGAAAACCAATCATGCTAACCATTGTTGGTTTGCGTGGTTAGCGTTTCATGAATCCTAGCCCAGATGGTTACCTACTCTGGCCAAACAAACTTTCCCTGGCATAGAAAAAGTTCAAAAACTGCGCCTGGGTCAGATATTGAGTAAACTGCTATTTTGCCTCACGGCGCAGCGAATTCTGTTGAAGAAGCACTTATTCTACGCCCGAAACATGGCGAAGGTGCCCCGATACTAATGGTGGATGCTGTTTGGTCCGAGGTGTTGTGACATTGTTTTTGAACCAGTTTTTGTTTGACCCGCAAACGCGCATTCATAGTTGTACACCCTTATACATGACAAATAGCCGGATCATCCAACAGATGTTTCTTGTCACATTACGTTCGAGCGTCTTTGAATTCCTCTTCTAGAAAAGCCTATTAAATAGGCACAAATTAGTAAATCCAGTAGCGAATAAAATCCACCTCCAGTGACAACATGACACATTTCTTACAAACGCATAATAGTGCTCTTCACCATAGTATTGTATTCCTTTATGCTGTCAGTTGCCTCAATATTTGTTGTAAGTCTTAATGCACCTTTGGCTGAGTTCAAATTAGGAGGTTGTAGATAATCTGGTAGCAGCAGCTTGGTGCAAATGAGAGATAGTAGAATCACCAACAGGTATGACGGCATAATTCTTTTCACTCGTCGATAGTAAAACCAAGTTATCTCCTTGATCCCAAAATGTTTCTCACGCTCGCACATTGCTGTCATTAGAAATCCGGAAATTACGAAGAATCTGTAATACATGGTGAGTAAATATGTAGTTCAACTAGTGGTTTAAACTGTGAAAGACAATAATATGACGGAAACGACACAAAAATTCAAGCCTCAAGTGGAAAATGTAGGAAAATTTAACCAACTGATCTACACCAACGTATCCATTCGGAAACACTGAAGGATAAAAATGGAACAGCATCACAGATGTTACAGCTATTGCCCTAATTCCTTGCAGATCATTTCGAAAAATCTTCACCCTGAAATGAAAAAAAATTGTACATTGAAATAATTTCAACTTCTGAGATCAGTTTAGGCAGCCACCAAATGAAGCAACAGTGGCTATATTCGAATAGGGAATAAGTTCCTGCATTTATTAAAAATTTTTCACGGTTTTTTATCTTTACTTGATTCCGTAACATAAATCATTTTGTAGTTTTTGTTGTGCTACTCAAAATCCTCCATTCTTTAAATAAAATCTGAAAAATGAGGTAATACCTACCAAGACACATTTGGATCCTTCTCCTTTCCTAGATTTGCCACGGGACTTTGGCCATCTTCCATGTTCACCTCAGGGCAAATTAGCGCTTCCTCTTCCTCGAGATTCATTTCGAGCCTCGGTTTAGCCTAGATTTCTGGGTTAAATTACCTCGCTCTAGGAAGGACATGCCTCTTGGGCACCTCAACGCGCTGAACACGAATACAACAAAGATTATGAGCAAATTTATCCATTTGCTAATTTTGATTTTTTGTCCTTTGCTCAGTTGTAGGTGGGGATATGTCCCCTGGGGTTTTCCATGCACTGGTCACTAGTTCGTCAATTGTTTTGTACCTGGCACCTTCTTATCGATTTATTAATTTTATCGATTTCTCGCTGTTTGCCAGTAAATTGGTGGAGACGTGTCTAATGTTGTTCCTGTGTTTGCTTCTGGCGTTCAGAATTAGGCTTCACTCATGGAAATTGTTGTCTACAGGTCGCACCTACACATGAACAGGCATTAGTTGGATTGCTAAATCTTTCTGAGCCAATGGAGGACGACCTCAAATAGAAACTCACTCTATTAGGATGTGACGACCAGTATTTTAGATGTAAAACTTTGGTTTAACAGCGGATTACGAACCATAGCCTCGTTTAACAACGAGTGCTTCAAAAAATCAGTATCTCTATTACCCTTGCAGCACACAATAAGTTTGACACCGCTTGTAAGCATAGTTGTGCTCATTTTTACAAATTAAACAATTAGCGGAGTACTTCGATGAAACCTCCCATGAAATATAATTGAAAAAATGTGACGTCGACCTTCACTTCGGGATTTTTTTGTGAGAAGAGAAATAGGAGGCGAACGCTACAATAATGGCCAAAAAGATATCACCTTTTGAACTTTTGTTCATAACTTCTCTCGAAGGGAAGCTTGAGATATCTAGTTTTGGGAGCTATTGCAACAACTCATCACTAGTGAAATGAGCTACTAAGATCCTTACCGTGCCTGCAGATTTTTGTAAGAAAGTTTTTTTTTACCCAAAAAGTCGAAACACTTGATTTCGCACCACATACATTCAACTACTGTGCTACTTCCACAAGTGGAGTTCTTGCTAGAATGTTTTTTTTTTTTCACCGAATGGAGTCGTATCCAACAGATTTCCAGTCGGCTGGGGCCGAATCCTGAAATCTCTGAAGCTCAGATAACGTTACCGTAGAATTGACCTCTTTTGACAGTTTTAGTCATTCTGGACCGCGCATAAGGCCCTGTTTTGAGCCGGATCTTGTTCTGATTGATGCTCTAGCTTGAGAAAAAGAGAATCCTTGCACTGAGGCTCGCAGGATGCCCAACCTTTCCAGATATCCGAGCCGGACATTCGGTCACCAGTGGCGGACATCGCAAACTTCAAGTTTCGCATTTTTATTTCGGGGAAGAATGGAGCTACGATAGGGGAGTTTTTGTCCGCAATGATGCGTATTGTTTTCTAGAAAATGGCATGAAAATATAACACCTACCAAGTCATGAATAAGGCAAAGTACGTTTGGAGCGCAAAAATGGTCTGATCTTCAGCATATGCCACTGGAGTGATACATCGTCCTCTAATTCGATGAAAGCGGGGAGATCGAGCGTAAAATAAGTCGGGTGGCTTAAGAAATGCATTTGTAAGATTGTGCTTCTCATGTTAAATGTCTAATGTTGAAGGTCGGATCTCGAGAATGGAGCACGAAGGCTCAGAGTCCCTTACACTGTTGTTATTCATTTTGAGCCCTCGTAGCTCATCAATTTCCGATAGCTTCGAATGTCAGCGTCTACCCAGACATTCTAGCAACCATGTCGGTTCTCCAGAAGCAACGAGGCACACATGAACTTATCTTTCCCCATCGAAATAAAAATGCAAAACTTGAAACTCGTAAGGTGCCCCAACGGTGACCTTATGTCTGTTCTAGGGTATCTGGATTGGCTCAGCACCCAGCGAGCACCAGTATAAGCATTCTCTTTCTGCTCAAGCTAGAGCATTATGTAGAACAAGATCCATCTCAAAACAGGGACGTAATTGAGACTCGGAATGGCTAAACTGCCGATGGAGGTCAATTCCATGGCGTTGTCAACTGAGCTCCGTAAATGTTATGATCAGACTTCGGCAGGAGCTTGACTCAAGGCAAGCGGGACTTCGTAGAAGGTGAGGTGAGCAAAGCGGACTTCGTACCTGGGACCTGCACCTTGGTCAGATAACCATTCACTCCTCTGCGAACGGTCTGATAATCAATCATCCACTCGTTAGATATAGCTAACGATAAATTCTACGCAAATCCGAAAAATAATTGTAATCAATTGATTTTGCTAGGGGTTGCAGCTGAAAAAGTACCTAGCAGTACCCACAGCTCCGCCGGTACTGAACAGATCCTGCTCAAACTTTGTAGCAAGATTGAAAGTACTACTGTTCTGCCAACTGCCAGACGAAATTGGATTTAATTGATTTTGAGAGGAGATATTGCTCAAGAATCCTCTGAACCCTAAATTTACCCTAAAATTTAGGGTTCAACACCGGTTAGAGAATTTTCATCAAACAACTTTCTTCAAAATCAATTATTTCCGATTGCACCAAAGCGCTTAGCTAGAGGACAGGCTGCTCGTTCGAAGCAAAATGGCCTAGTTCGTTTAGTTACAGCGAAAATACAACCCTTAACAATGTTCATCTGCACCAGTTCGGTTCAATTTCCTTTAATATCTTTTCCCGAAGTCAATTATTCCCAGTTTTATTCGCATGGTTGGATCCAGCACCACTTCCTCTTTCGTTCCGATGAAAAGATTCTATTAGAGCTTCTCTATTTTTCATGATTTTCCACAATATTGTCGGAAAAAAAAATTTCGTGAGCGTTTCTTGACGTGTTTAGACGTGCTTCCCCACCACAAACACGTTAGCCACATCATCCTGCTGAAGTTCGATCGACACCGGCTTGTTATTCTTCTTCAAAGGGGGTTCGTAGATTTTTCACATATCAAAGGGGACTTCGTAACTTTTTTCGCTCGAGCTAAGCTCGTGCCGAACTCTGGTCATGATTTCTCTTCAACTTGCCGAAATTACGTTGGATATGGATCCATTCGCTGGAAAAAGTTAGATTTTGGTGGAAATTGCACTTCTGGAAGTCGCAAAATGGTTGCGAAATTGAAGAGCTGTCAAGAACTGATGAAAAATCGTCAGAGCGGTGCGGAGCTGGGGAAAATTTTCGAAGACCAGTGCAGATTTTAAGATTGTACATCACCTAAAAATCTTAGAGTTTGGCCATTGGCGTGAAGCGCCTCTCTCGTACGTCATTAAAAATATAACAGTATTGACGTATGAAAGCTTTTTGAATGTGTCAGGATGGTCATGGCGTAAATGGAGAGAAGAGCTGCCATTGTTGGAGATAATTTTGCTGTTTATTGCTATCGCAACGAGATAAGCCGTTAGCGACAACAACGATATAATTTACATTTATATTTTCACTTACATAAATATAGGAAAAATCCTCTAATGAAAAAGCGATGCCAATCTCGTTCAAATCCGCATTCAGAGGAGGAAAGGAAGCAAATCTCTAGCTTTTCAATCATATACTGCTTTAGATTACTTTTTAGTTACCAATTAATGAATTCTTTATTAGAACCACAGAATAAAACCATTCACGAGGTATCAGTACCCATGGAAAGAATGAGATGGAGCAAAAAGCGTGGGCAATGATTCAAGAGCGAACGCTGGAACATCTCAGTTCAGAACCTTCACCTAGATATGTAGTTCAGATATGTGTAACCGGGGGAGATGGAACAGGCGATAGCTGTGCTCACAGGATGGTGATGTCGCACACATGTAATGCAAGAACTTTTGAGTTGCCATGAATTAGTTGAAACAATTCCTGGTGCAAGGTAAACAAAGAGACTGAGTAGGGAGCAGTTCATTACAGGCACGAATTGCATGCTACAACTGGAATGAAGATCCTAGTGTTCAGGGACGCATCTACGATATTTTCCATAGATGAGATTTTCTGGAAGGATGCAACAACCATCTGAATAATTCTACCAAATTATACCGACAAAAACATCAGTACATCGAAAATACAGGGTGGTCCACATGAAGTGAATCGGGCAACAGAAAGCTCATTTTCTTGGATGCGAATGCAACGATGATTTCTTGGGCCAAAGAAAACGCTGAGGACATTGACTAGGCCTTCCAACAAAATTGGTCACTAGTCCACGAGTTAATGAAGACGGTGGAATTTAGTGAGGCCAATCTTGCGAGTTTCTGAACGAAGGATATTTGGCCATCAAGGCGCTCAATCTCATTCCTCCGGATTCTGACAGCATGCTTAGAATTTCTGGAAGAAACTGGGTGCTTATATTGAAGCTAAATGCGGTCGTTCTGAATCTGACATGTGAGATCTTATGTAGAATTTTCATATCTATTGAACAAAAGTAAGTGCTCCTCATTTCATTTGACTGTTGCGATGTTATAGATAGTTGTTTGCGCCACATTCCATGTGGACTACCCTTTATATAGCATTGGGTGTCTTTCTATGACGACCCTTCTCCTGGGATGTTTCTCCTGCACGAGTTGGAGTCTGACACGAATAATCCATTATCTAAACTTCTAACACCTTTCATTACTGGTCATTCTTGTTTGGTAACCGGATAATTCTACAGCAAAACAATATGAATATGTCATGCATTCGTCAACTATCTAAACTTTCCGCGCTATCTGACTGCCTGCTCAGCCTTCCCGGTAAAACTTTGGCAGAAGATAGCCACGAAAAAAATCCCTAGGACTGCTCCGATATGGTTGGAGTCTGTGAAGTTCATTCCAGATATCCCTCTGAATAACTTGTTTTCTGTGTTTATTTCGATTAACACCTTTGGACTTCCCCTTCTTTCGAGCTACGAGTGGAAATGGATAGCAATCTCGAGCTTGAACTCATGGAGATGAAATCCTTGGGAGATCAACAGATCGAATCAGGAACGTAAGCAAATTGTATTACCAACACGATTCCTATCATTTCGCATGCACACTTTCGATACTATTCATATGAAAATGACAGAATCGAGAAAATAAAAGTTCCAAAACATCGTTAGTTACCCCTGTATCACCGTAGTAGCCTTAAAGAAGTAGGAGTAGCCGCGGAAAACGTACATATTAACTTCGGGTGTGGGGCGTTACACCTAAAACCACGATGCAGCCGAGCTTTGCTATTGGCCAGCTCGATGAACTGACTAATCGCGAAACCCAGCTACACTGCTCTTTGCTGGTACGACGCTCCACACCTTCTCGCTTTGTTGAGATGACTTTCTTTTTTTTCATGCTTTGAGCCTCGATGGCTCGCAAGGAAGATGCATACAAGTGAAGAGAAGTGCAACAGGGCTAAGTCTCAGCTCGATAACAAACGTTTCCATGAGCATCCTTGGGCGTTAGACTCAATCGAGGTACCCCGGTGGCTGAGCACCATCATCACAAAAAATACATCAGGCAAATGATTACAGTTATGAGTGGCACCAATGATGGTAAACATCGGCGAGTAGTCATAGTCAACAGTGCGACATTTGGAAAACATTGACACTGGTTCGACTAATCTTTCACGGACAAGGTTGAAATCCCCCGTATTGTACCCTGCAAAAGATTGCATCAATCTTGTGCAGCCACTCTCACCTATTGCCATCCATACATCATTGGGAAACTTACCAAATGAATAAAAGAAAAAAGCTATACGTATTGAACTCCTAACGGTCGTAGGCAAGGGTCGGGACTGTGGCGCGGTTTTTCTCCGTGTCTCTGCCCAGCAGGACCGCTGCCTCGGTGCAGCAGACAACCAGAGTGCCCGCGTCGCAGTCCCAGCCCTTGTCTACGGCAGTTTGGAGTTCACTGTAGCTTCGCACACACTTTCCACAATTACTCCCCTCCATTTACACAATTTCTTTCCCTTTACGGGAAAACTCACACTAAATGCTAGAGTGATACACCAAACAAATCAAAGTCTGTTAGGAATATATCATAAAATTAGTTATTGCCACTTTGGATTTTTCGTGTTATCACAATTTTTTCAAACGAAGTGTGGTAATTCTCAGAGTCCCATTGGATTTTCGATACACCACATCCTAATAAATTCATGAGAATTCGGGGAAAACAACGCAACTTCACGCACCGACTGTGTTTTTTTAAAGTATGTAGCGTGGGTAATGTACAGTGAACTTCAAACGGCCGTAGACAAAGGCCGGGACCGCGAGCGGGCGCTCTGGTCGTCTACTGCACCGAGGCAGCGAGCCTGCTGGGCAGAGACGCAGGGGAAAACCGCGCTGCAATCCAGACCCTTGTCTACGACCGTTTGGAGTTCACTGTATCTGTGCAGACAAACAGTAGAAGATAGAACGAACTTTGAGAGGTCAATTAATTTTTTTTTTCAATTGAAGAGCGAAAACGCAAATATGTAGATCAAACTCCATCTGGCTGCTGATCTTGAACAATCATTTTCATTGTCCACCCTTCATTTCTTCCTGTGGCTCTGGAAAATCGAGCAAGGCTGCTTGCGAGCGCTACGCATGGAGCCGCGCGCACCTTCAATTAACTAGTAATTTTTGAGGCACGACTTGTTTCTTATATATGGCTGAGCTTTGCACTTAATAACTAAATACAGAATTAGTCAGCCATATGGAATGCACACGAAACTCATTCCACTAATCATGCCTTGCTTAATCCTGTTTTTTCACACCAAGTACTCCGTTACCTTCTTCGTTTGCCTTCCCAAATGCGCATCACTTGTAAAGCACTAATTTTTTCTTGTTTTCAACATCTACTCATATTTCGTCTTCTTGGTTTTTCTTTTCTTCTTCTTGCTTTATCTCTCTGCTACTCTTGTGGGATCTGTTTTCTTTAGCACACCTTATGTTGCAAATAAACAAAAAATAAATAAATAAAATCATTCCGATGAGACTGCACTTTGCACCTCTTGTGTCGTAGGAGAGTACCAAGTCATAGAGTTTAATATTGACGAAGTTCCTTGTTATTACTAGGGCAAAACATGTTGTTTTCCGTTATTTACCACCAAACAAATACAATGTGTAGTAGTTACTCCAGAATCGAGAAGGCCCCGAGCCCCAATAAATCTTTCTTTCCCCTTCTGTTGAAACATTAAGGAAAAACTGATAGGATGAGTATGGTGATGATGCAATACGCAACATCAGAGAACTACGGCGTAGTCTGGAATCGATACTGGTCGACCCATTGCATGATTCCTGATGCGTTCCCAAGTTCGCCAAGCGTTTTGCCGCAACATTCCGTCCCTCCATACATTTCCAATTATTTCTAAGGCTATGGCTTCATGTTCTCCTCAAAGAACGAGAGTGATGTGTTAACACTGCAGTCTATCCTGTCTGATTTTTTTCAACTAAAAATTAAAACAGTACTTTTTCTGTACCTACAATTATAATTGACGTCAGCACTACACTTGGGACCGAATAAAAACCGAATAATCTTGTTAATTTAATAAACAATTCAGGAAGTAATTTGAACATTCAGATATGCGAAAATAAGGAAGCACTACAGATTGCATTGCCCTTTCATACGACACAGCCTTGGTTTCTAGTGTAAGAACGTTTGAATTTTCGATTCATTCGAAATATTCGATATTCGAAACTCAAAAAATTCGATTTCGAATATACGCAAAATTCCATTCTTCCAACATTAAAGACCAACATAGTGCTGTATGAGGGACAAGAACAGCCCTAGAGTTTTCTCATCCTTGAATACCTGAATGTTTTAATTGTTTCCTGGCGTTCTAATTGAAGTGACAACAGTACTCGCTTTTTATTCAGTCCCAAGCATAGTCAGCACCTTTCCAACTTTCCAGACAAGCAGTGCTGCTGTGGAAATGTGTTATGAGTTTGAGCACCACTTTCACTAATACAATAAAATAAAGTGAATATTCGTGGACATATGTACTTCAAGAACTGAAAATCTCTACAAAATGCATTTTTAAATCAGAACTGGTTAAAAAGCACCTTTGTATGCTTGTACCTGATAACAGCAATAATTCTTTCCTGAAATCTGCTCAAATAGTGCAAAAATAAACAAAATTTAGAAAGTCTCAAATTGAGCAGAAAGTGCTACAACTTGAAACTGGTTCTAAAGCCGTGTCATATAATCTCTTCATTTCGCGGGCGAATTTCCCTATATGTAGATATTCTAGGCGTGTAGGCTAGAATATGGTTTACCCGTACCCTGTATAGTAAAAGCGCGAACGTAACAGCCACGGTCACGAAAAACTTACACCGCCGTTCATGGGTCGTAAACCTCGCTTCCAACTGCATCGAAACTGCAAGTCCGTGGAGTCAAGGTCGAGTCCGGCTCGAGGCGAAAGGTCTTCTGTTTTCTCTTCTTTTCTTTTTTTTTCTACTAGTTTTCTTCCTTGCCCATCTCCTATCGTGGTATTCCCTTTTCGTCGAGGCAGGGGGTCTCCCTCAGGGATGAGCGGAACTCTGGCTTCGGGAACTCGGAGGTTTCTATAGATAGCTCCTGGGTTCCCAAAGAATTAGCGGCAATTTATTATAGTATACCAGCAATCCTGTAATGTCATACAGAATAAACATGACCAGAATGTTGTCCTCACGGATAGAAGGGCAAAAAGGCAGAGAGAAAATAGGCAGAAAAACTCATTATTGATAGCTAATAGTTCCATTTCTTGAAGATATCTTGTGAAATTCGGGTCATTTTGAGGAGTCAAGGTCCAGGGTATCATTTCATCACTATATACCAAATCTTCACTCTTTCCCCGCCAAGCCATCGTCTTACTAGACCTGTTTCCGGTCCCCTTATCGCCAAAGAATAAATACCCCCCCTATCAAACTGCTTACAAATACCTAGCTGTAGATAAACGTTTTTGCTAACAAATTAGGTGGATTTCTAGCGGGAATCCACTCCTGCCTATCCAGTTGTGTGGAATATGTTAGTCATTATTTTTTCTACTGCAAAATGTGTTTCGTTCTCAATAGAACGCCAGATGTTACCAAATGTAGGACTTTTTCTATTCTTGAAAGATGCCGACACTGCCTACGGACCTTCAACATTCAAAATTCCATGCATCATATGTCTTGCGAATTTTTTTTACAATTCACTTTATGCAAGGATGATAAATTTTCACTTTTAAATTATCTGCCATAAGGGAACGATCGGAAATTACAACACTACACTATTGTGACCACATGAGAGAGGTAGTATGATAATTCTCATTTAATACAGAGAGAATGATGTTTTTTCTCACATGGCCCATTTTGTTCATTCTATTGTGTCTTTGTAAAAAAATGTCCCCTGACATCATTGGCTCTCCGCCAGTGACGTTGAACCGGTCTGCAGCGACGAGCTCGATTGTGCGGTGCAGCAGTAATGATCGATAACCACAAATCAATAGCTATGACTTTAGAATGCTGATGCAATTTTCGGCTACGTATTATGTGCACATACGTTGTCTCTTAGAAATTTCGCACACAGAAGGTCCGTCCAGACCGCCAGCTCACTTGCTATTGAGAAATTTCGCCCTCAGAAAGTCCGTTCCGACCGCCAGCCCATTTGCTATTGATTATGTGTGCCGTTGTCTGTTTGCTCTGCAGTTGTTGCTGGCTTCCTGATTGCTATCGTCTTTTCAGTTGAGCGTCCGCAGCACAAAGTTTGCTGTTAGGAAATTCACTTGGTTGGCACTTGCGTGTCAATGGAGGCTGTTTGCCTCACTTTTTCTCTACAGTGCCCTCCCTATTCATGCTGTCACCGCGCTGGAATGCGCTTTTAGATTATGCGTGCACGTTTTTACCAATCTCCTACATTCCTACTCTATCCTCAGCGCTGAGACAAAGTTCCGTTACCCCTCGACCTGTGGATGGACTTTTTGATGAGTGCTAGAACAAAGATAGAGTTTAGTGTGAACGTAGGCGTCTACAAAACTGCTAAACGTCTTGACAACTCAAGCATTTTAGCAAAGATGCCCACATAAAACGAAAACATCGTTGTAACCATAAGCAAAGAGATAATTCCGACAATACTCGCCAGCAACAGCGCCCACTTAGTTGGCCGCGCCGCGTAGGTGTTGCGGCGCGCCAGTCCGCGCGATGTGCAGTCGTGATTGGCTTTATCTATAAAGTCTTTCCAAAAAAATATTTGTCTCCCGCTACACTGCGCGTCGACTGAGCCACGTCGCAGCACGTATGATAATGCATGGGAGGCGCGGCGCGGATGAGCAGACGCGCGGTGGATGCCGGAGGCAAGTATTTCTTGGAACAATTGTATATTTTTGGTGCGCTGTCTCTGATGGTATTCAAAGTAGTTTCTGTTTGTATTCCTCTAATTTTCTTCTTATTTCAGCAATGGCTCTAACAGGGCAGATAGCAATAGTGACCGGAGCATCACGTGGCATTGGTAATTTTCTTTATTTTTTCTCTCAACACGAGGTTCCAAGAAAATAAAATAGC
Source organism: Ancylostoma ceylanicum (assembly GCA_000688135.1). Classification (NCBI taxonomy): domain Eukaryota; kingdom Metazoa; phylum Nematoda; class Chromadorea; order Rhabditida; family Ancylostomatidae; genus Ancylostoma; species Ancylostoma ceylanicum. The sequence continues at coordinate 441,107 of JARK01001387.1, read as the reverse complement.
TCGTCCTTCATCATTTTAAGGTCGAGGAATTGCACTGCAGCTTGGTCAGGCTGGTGCTACAGTATACGTCACTGGTAGGAAGCCAGCTGAGAGTGATGCTGCCTCGGAAAACTATTTGCCCAGTTTGGAAAAGACCGCAAAGGGTAAGATTTTGCCAGATTTACGAAGAGAAAGTCGCTTATTCTATCAGTAGAATTCAATAGAATTGCTTTTTTCCTAAATATTCCAAAAAAAAAACTGTTTCTCTACGCTAGAATTCGTTAGACTTGGGTGTACATCATCATGAGGGAAAAGGGGCGTAGCTAGACGACCTTGATTGGTGCACTCATGTCGCCCGTCACGCCCATCTATTCAAACTCTTGCGGCGCCAAGCATAGATAGACTATATTCATATTACATACGGGACTGATGCCATTCGAGTTGAAGCAACTGGGAGTGACGGGCGACCCGAATGCGCCAATCAGAGTAGCATGGTTACACCCCTTTTCCCCTCGCAGTGATGCGCACTCGTTAGACTTTAATGAACAAAGATAGTATTACTGTAGAACAAAACAATTTGATATATTTCTGAACGCAGGCACAACGCTTATGCCGTTGAAATTTGTTGCGTTTAACAGCGGAATAAATAATCCCAATACCTCTTGCGTTACGTACCTGATTTTTTAGTTGTTTGGCCTCACATCACGTAGGATTTTGATTACACGGTTTTGAGTTACTGTAACTTTCAACAGGACAACCTGCTTACATTTCGAATTTCACTTTTGCTTGCAGAAATCACCGAACGAGGTGGAAAAGGAATAGCAGCGTATGTTGACCACTCAAATATGGAGGAAGTCAAGCAGTTTTTCGAAAGAATTGAACGTGATCACAATGGACAACTGGATATTCTAGTTAACAATGCTTATTCTGCGGTAAAGGTAAGATCAGTGAAGTATTATATTCCTTTTCTACAACGTTTACCTACTAAAGTCTGCTAGAATACGGTGTTTACTGCGAGCTAGTTATGTCATTTGTATATGCCGCCTGCTCTCCATCGTGGGTGGTATCAGGTGGGCACTTGACACTTAGTCGTCTTCTGGCTGAGTTAGCTATCAAATTTCTTTGGATAGAAGTACGCCCAGAAGTTGTGACACTATTGTTCTGCTTGCTGTTTCTTCGCGTTCTATTGCTTCTGATTTTTTCTTTTAATTAAGACGATTATGGAAACGGCAGACAAGCCCTTCTATGAGTGCCGTCCTGAAATATGGGATGACATAAACAACGTTGGATTGAGGTGGGGTTTTTCTTCAGTTCTCATTTGCTCATCGTTTTGAGTTGTCTGCGCTCCATCCTCTATTCATCTCAGAATCTATAGAGAAGATTCGTATTACCTGACTGTTAGCAACTGTTCCCTTTGATCTCTCAAGTGACTCGTGAAACCTAGAACTCAATGCTGTTCCTCCAGGAATCACTACTTCTGCTCTGTATATGCATCACGGATGATGGTAAATAATGGTAGTGGTCTCATTGTGAACATCAGTTCAGCAGGTGGTCTGAGGTGCGGCGGTTCGGACATGGTGAGTTGCTCTTCTACATTTCCAGATTTTATAATTTTCTAGGTACCTGTTCAATGTTCCCTATGGTGTAGGAAAACAGGCATTAGATCGAATGTCTGCTGATATGGCTGTGGAACTAAAGGTGTGTTCGTCGCTAGTTTCCCGAATTTGTTTAAGCTTCCTTATTTCGATAAGCTTTGTTTGATTTCAGCCTAAAAATGTATGTGTAGTATCCATTTGGCCTGGAGCTGTACGAACAGAGTTGATCACCAACATGTTGGACTCACAGAAAGCAGGAGGGAAAACGAATGAGGTTCATTTCTCATCGATAATTATTAGACACCCTAAAAGGATGAAGTGCTTCAAACCTCTTTCTTAGGTTTTCATAGGTTCTCAATTTTTTTCTCTTAGAAATTCTCCACTAGAATTATTTTGTTAAACATCAAGCGACTTAGGCCACGATATCGAATCTGTGCACCACTTCATCCAGTAATGCTTTAGCGCATTGATATCTTCAAAGATGGCGAGACAACAGAATATCCTGGAAAAGCAGTTGTCGCTCTGGCATCTGACGACCGAAGAATGGAGAAGACCGGCCGCACGCTAATAACGGCTGATATTGGCAGTGAATATGGCTTTCGAGATATTGACGGTACGCTTCTTATCTTTTGAAGTTGAAATGACATTGAGGGAGATTTCCACGCATTACAGGTCGCGATCCACCAAACTTGCGCAGTCTGTCGTTCCTTCTCTCTCATTCCGGCTACACCCAGGCAGCACAGTGGGTGCCGCTATGGGTAAAGGTACCCGGATGGTTCCTTTGGGGAGCATCCAGTCGATTATGATGGAACTATCAATGGATTTCACGTGATTAAATGTATAAAATTGAGACTTGATATGGAATTAATAAATAGAAACGAGATCTAAGGTGATTCACGCACGCACTGTTACAATTACCATAGCGAGTATCATATAAGTCAATGAAATTTCAAATACACAGCGAACTAGAGACGAGGTAATTAGAACAAGTGAATCTACTCCGTCTAACTCTCACTAACTCTGTGAGGAGATTGTATGCAATGACAAGAACACTGTGAAGAGGTATTTATTTAGAACATGTTGCTGTTTTAGAAACAACGAAATAGTGGCGAAAACCAGCCTAACCTGCACTAAGAAGTGCATATCGAGAAAAACCAAGTAGAAAGCTGATTAAACTGATTATGGTGAGTATAGGGCGTGTTGTATTCCATTAATACCACTTTTTATAATAGTGTCAAGGTGTTGTTATAATAAGGTGAGCTCATACTTATAGTTATTGCACATATAGGGCCTTCCGTTGTTTCAATTTTTTCTCTTCTTTGTTTCACTTTTTCTTTTTTTTTCTTTTGAGAGAGAGAAGGGTCAGAACTACTTCGAGATCTCCTCAACAAAAAGAAATTGCAGGAACTTGACTAGATTTATACATACTTATCACAGAAATCACGAACATTCAAACCATAGGGTTAAGCATATGAACTGAAATATACTGAATCGATATATGGAAATTAGTACTGTCTAATCTCAGCAAAAGATTGAAAGGTGGTGAAAATGCGCATCAATCAATCACACAATCTGCATCAGTACAGTAGGAAATAAATGAAATTAACTAATCGGACTTTGAAAAATATTTGAGTACCCTGCATCGGTCTTTGGCAATAAAATGTTAAAAAGGTCCCTACCAAAAAAATCCTTAGAAATTAAAACACCACCACACCCCAGACAAAAAAAAACTTAAAGAATTATGAACTAATGTATATAGAAATTTGTAACTAGGAAATCTGCGCATAGCGCGATCCATGCATTTACAAACAAGAAACGTATATAAAAATGGAAAAAAAATCTAGTAAGTTCACTTGATTTCTACTTGCTGGACGTCCTTGAATCGAGGCCATGAGCAGACACTATCTCACGAGTAAGATTGTTGATATGCCGAAATCGGTCCGGGCCGAGATGAATTCCTCCGTACCATCGCGATACCACCACCGGAAAGAAACGCGCTAGTAGGATCACGGAAAGAAATAGACTCACGACTCACAAGGACATTGATTGCGTTCATCTTATCTAACAGCTCGAGCATTTTGGAGCTGGCACCGGTTTCGCCGTCATCAAAACAATCATGCAACCTTCAAAGAGCTAAGAATTAATGAAGGACTTTCAGAATACGAAACAACGAGCAGCACTCACAGGATTTCACGCCCGTCGCGTGATTCTGATATTCGATAGGCGTACATGTTGTGAGTGGCACGACTGATTTTGGAATTCTCGAGAAGGCGATTCAGGACAAGCGTAACCTCCAACAAATCACAATACAGGAGTCATAATCCAAGGGATAACTGAACTGAATCCAAAACAAGCAATTTATTACCTCATCCTTACTGTACACTCTGGCTAGATGAGCTTGGAAATGACTTTTGCGATCAGTGAACACCTCTCCATGGTGGATAGTCGGGACTATGTCTAACACACACGGAATAGACTCGACTGGCTGCTTAGGTTCGTCAGTGCGACCTCCCTCTTCTTCGCTTTTCTGTTCTTTGGCCTAAACTTTGTACGTTAGCTTGAGCATAAATGTGCATATGGTTGAGTAAGTTTTACTACCTCAAGGAAGTTTTTGATCACCATCACCCACGTGTAAATAATGGGCGAGCCTAGATTCTCTAACCATGCTTCATTTAGTGCGTTGTCTAACTCTAGCCTATCATTCCTTGATAAAGATGGACCGCTCAATTCGTACAAAGCGGGTTCTCTGAAAAGCAGAGGATTAATTGGTAACTGAAGGAATACTCGAGGTCGCTTTGTTTGAAGTACAATCAATTTGGACGTATGAAGACGTGTTTCGCTGCACCGGAGAGGCTCTTACTCCTCAAATTATAAATCACTCTGCAAGCTCACACCGCGGAGGCATGCTTTCTAACAGGAAATGTTCGAAAAAGTATAGACAGCCGCTTCTGCACTTTTTCGTGAAGATCCTATTCCCTGCAGGACCATTTAGTGCTTATCCCAACCTTTAAAGGCAGCACCAGCCGAAATCCTCGACTCGGAGCTGAGGTGCAATTCGTCAAATAGAGAGTGAGCACATCACAAATGTGATGGAACACAAGGAATGATGACTTACCTGCAGAGAAACAAGGATCGCTGTCGCGGCCGCGCCGGGTTTACAACGGCACGACGCGCCCGTTAACGCTATCGCAGTGGGTGGTCTGCCGCGGTGGATGCGTGCAATTCGCACTATTCGCAGGGTTTCGTGGCGGGACGCGCACACACCCTACAGCGGAGCACTCGTCCGCGCCTTCGACAAGTGGGAAAGAACGCCTTCATTTCTTGCGTTTCTTGCGTTTTTCACGCAGTTTCATCCCTGCCTATGAGTTTGCCGTAGTAGAGACTACTCAGACAATGGTACGGGCTGACCGCGGTACCAAATTGGGGATTGCGGGCTGACCGCGGTACCAAAATGTGGCTTGCGGGCTGACCGCGCACCGAAATTTGGCTGACCGCGTACCTTAATCAAAGTTTAGCCGACCGCGGTACTGTCCGCGGTCAGCCAAACTTCTGGCCCATTGTAGTGACAAGACGCAAGTCATTCCCGTGAAATGTACGTTACGATTAAGGATGTAGGAACAGTGGCACTGTTCCTACACAAATAGAAAGGAATAGCAGACTCCTTTACGAGGAAGGTGACGTGACGGGAGGCACTAATCTCACCACCAAATTTTACCGATCGAGTGGAGATCACTCTCCAGTTCAGGAGGAGTGGATGACACTCGTGGTTCATTTTTGGAACGGAGCTCTCGCTCAGGGAGCGTTCGCATTGGTATCAAGTACATAGTTCGTAGGCGGTTATTCTAGAGTGAACATCCAACTATCTAGGAACGTAGCCCGAAGAGTACGGATTGAATTATGGCAATGTCGGACACCATAATCCTCGACCCCCCTTTTATTATACATTTTACTCCTTTTATTTAAAAAAAAAGAAGGATTGGATAACGTCCGATGTTCATTTTGATAGGTAAAATGTCATTCATTAGCTTCAGAAAGCATTACTGTCGCTGTAAGCCCCACGGCGCCATTTTAGCAGCGGGCTGACCGCGGAGCTATTGCGGGCTGACCGCGCTCCGATATTTGGCGGACCGCGCTCAATTATTTGGCGGACCGCGGAGTTGGCTACGGTCAGCCAAATTTCGGTACCGCGGTCAGCCCGTCCCATTGTCTGAGCTATCCGTACATATTTAATTCGGCTCTTTGACAGAATGCTGAAGATGGAGGCGTTGGATGGATCCGTCTCCGCTCAAACACAACAGCCCTTCACGTATAGACTGTTATAGCCGTATAACATGTTGCAGTACAAGTTATAGGTCAGAGAAAACAGCACCATGGATGTCAGTGTGGAAGTTTGTGATTATGTTCTTTTCTTAATCCCTTTCGAGGGCGAAAATGGAAATCAAGAGGTATGACAACAGCGTTTTGATGAGATCTGTCTGGTTAACGTTTTCCGTATGTCAGCGAAAGAATGAGGAAAGGAATGGTTGGTTGCGCCGCGCAAGCCAAGCTGTATGGTTCTGTGAAGCCATACATTATGAGCTGTACCGATTTTCATATAGTCTATTCCAAACGCGACGATATTTTAGTATCCGTGCGGATAACCTGTTTTTCTCTCTTTCCTCTCCAGTCGCTGCACACTTTCCCGCGTTCTTTTCCTCTCTGCTGTCTACCCAACTATAGTCCCTGGTGAAACGCCGTATAGCACTCGCCCTTCATTCATGTTCTTATCTATGGTATTATGGTCCACCGTTATATTTAGTTACTTTTAAGTTACTTGCTGGTCAACGATCCGGCCGGTTGCTAAAGGTAAGCGTTTTGCCAAGGAGCCGAATTAAATATGTACGGATAGTCTCTACTGTTTGCCGTCTCGAAAAACCCCGAAATTCGGGGAAATCTCCAACGCAAGGATTTCCGCGGGTGCTGCCTCTAAATTTGGCTATTCGCAATTTTTTTCCTTTTTGTAGCGCTGTTTCTCAGCACACCTTATTGATTGCTGAAGGATCTATCGATTGCGGTTCTGTGAAGGAAGGGACGCTTTCCATATCTGACGTTTGTTACAGTGAAGTTGTGCAGAATAACCGTAGTAGTACCTTTGTCTTTACTTGTTTGTCATGATGAGTGTTCTTTTTTCAGTTTTGTACGTCTTAGAAGAACTGGTACTCAGTACCTGCTGCTACTATCCACTATGGAGATCCTAATCAGTGGCAAGATCTACGGCTTCAGCCTTCTCGCACGGATTGGACGCAGATACAACATTGCAATGAAATGCAAGGTACATACATTTTAAGGTGATGGGTTACACTCATTCTGCTTCCATATTTCGTCCATATTTCAGTAGATGTTAGTCAGTATAGAGAGTGCAAATAAAGACGCACTTACAGGGAACGTCAATCACGATTGCACCCTCTCGCAATGAAGGCAACGTCACATTTTTTGTTAACCCATGTTCATACGCGTTAGCTAAACGTTGACAAGATTATAGAAGGCAGCCACGGCCGCGCCGGTACCGTAGCCTGACCTGTTCCGGGTGTCAATTATATAGCCGCGCGTGCGGCTGCACACCATGCGCAAGCGTATACGGCATCCCCAAAGATATTCTACAAGTTCATTTGAAGATTGTGTCCATGGAATATCTTCGCTATCAATGTCCAGAACCGGTGTTTTTCTCCCTTACCGAACCCCAGCTATATAGGTTTCACCATTTTTTTCACCACGTCACATCCTGACTCCAAAATTTCCAAGTAAATGTTTTTTTTTTTCGCTGAAACTTTGCACACCAGGGTTATTTGGGATGCTGAGTACGCATATGCTTTTCACTTTGTACCGGTTCTCGTCTATGTACCTCTATGGTAGGACAACTGTAGGAAACTGAGAAGGATGTTGATGTCGGCAGAAAAATGACAGTGTAATACTAAATGATGATGATGATGATGATGATGGTGACCAGTGTCTGAAATTACCCCTCTGTGAATGCGCCATACGCCCTCGCTGCATTTTTTTTTAGTTGAGCATGAGATCATCTTTTAGTCGTTACGATATTAACCCACCACTACAATAGTGGGTCAACCTTGCCTGCAGCATGGCCCTAGGAGAGAAAAATTCCTGCGAATGGACAATTAGGCCAAGACTGCACTGCTTGTATTTATAGGAAACTCTACTCATAATGATTATAAATCATTTTTTCTTTCTCGAAATCTAGTTCAGCAATTGCAAAGTATGAAGCATGTTAATTCTCGAATCTTTTCTTAAATTCTCGGGACTCCCTGTTTTCTTTAGCATGGAATGTGTCCCTACATACCACCAAGGATGAGTGCTTCCGCCACCATATTCCACTCAATTTCAATCGTGGATCAAACGGCTTGAAAGAAAGGGTTATCAGCGACGTCATTATTGTTAGAGAAACCTGTGCTATTGAAGTGATTGCACAGGAGCGGTATAACCACCACATGCAGAGCAATTTTCCCTAGTTTGATCGCTCACAAAAAGTATCCTCGATTTTTTTTCGAAAATTTCGTTAAAATGACTACCAAGATACTCAAATCTTGAGGGATTTCCATTTTTGCCGACCGGCATAGATGGACAAGGAAAGGAGCTATATAACTCTTTTAGCGCGATTGAAATTATTCGTACATATAAAACAGCGGTAGCTTATCCCATGAAAAACAAATTCATTCCTCAACCCGATAGTTGAAATTAATCTGAAAAGTAGCAGAAAACGCCGGTTCTGGACATTGATAGTGAAGATATCCCGTGGGCACAGTCTTCAAATGAACTTGTAGAATATCTTTGCCGATGCCGTATACGCTTGCGCAGTGTGCAGCCGCACGCGCGGCTATATAATTGACACCCGGAACAGGTCAGGTTACGGTACCGGCGCGGCCGTGGCTGCCTTCTATAATCTTGTTAAACGTTGACCCTGCAAAGGTCAGCTCGCATCAACTTGGTTTAATAAGTGAAGTGGTGCTGCCCCCAAATATGACGGGTGCTATCGTGATTGACGCTCCGTGTACAGTCCGTTAGCCCAGAACGTGCACAAGTGGTGACTTTGTCCGCAATTGCAGCCGCAGTGGTATCGGCCGGCAGATCGGCCGGTTAGGTCGGAAACAGTATCGAAACATCAAAATGAAAGGAATCACATCACCTACATGCTAGAAACAGATCAAAACTGACAAAAGAAAGTGTAAAAATGGATCGGAAATCCGATCGGCCTGCCGAAACTACTGCGGCTGCAATTGCGGACAAAGTCACCACTGGTGCACGTTCTGGGCTAACAGACTGTACACTATGCATCCGATTCAGTTTCCTTCCTCCTCTGGCATCTTCTCGTAGCTACGAAGCTCATCGCGAGCGTAATCCAGCCGTTCCTGACATGTGTTGACATGCATCGACTTAGTCCCGTCAAATTCTGCATATTATCTTCAATCGTGGCCAGGGTTACAAGTCCGATGAGAATTTCCCATATGGGGTCGCATGAGGGGTGGGGGGATGGGGTCGTATTGGAAGGAGAGGAAGACGAGCGCAAGCATCGGGCTCAAGCGCTCTGCGACAACATCAGGAAGCAGTGTGGATAAGGGCTGAAAGTAAACCATCGTGACAAACGACGGTGCCCTCGCTAGCATCACGTCAATACGTGCCAAAACAGGATTGATGCACATGCGGGAAATCGACTTTGGCGCCGGGATTTCCGCATCCACGGGTTCGATTCCCGGCGCCTTCAAAAAAGGAATCACTACAAAATTAAGAGGGAAGGAAAGAGGGTGGAAACGTCTGACAATGAAGTGTGGCAGGCGAGAATTCGCCTGCAGGGCCCTTCAGAACGCGGAGAAGTAGAGTGACTTTTACCAGTCTGTCCAATTATTATTGGACAAGCTTGAACAGGAAGCGGGAAAATCGATCGTGAACGAGGGCACTGGTATCATTGGAATGTGCAGATACGCAGAGTGTCCCGCCGAAACAGGTGCGACGCGTGCGCCCGGGTCCACTGCCTTACATGATTCTAAGCCCATTTCTTTGGAGTTTCTTGTACATTACTATGCTTGTAGGGAAACTTATGTTGACCCACCTTGAAGGATATGCCTCCGGCAACTTGACAGATAGTCGTACATCGCCATCAAATGAAATTCGCAACCTGTTCTCGCTTTCGAACGATATCAAGTCACCAAATATTGACTCCAAGATCTCGAGCTCAGCCTGCTGAGCCTCGACATCCTCCATATAAGGGATGAGCACCTGAATTTTTAAGTCGAAGTAGGAACAGTTACTGTAAATGGGAACGAAGCAGCGTCTCTCGAGAGGTGGTCAAACGAAATTGATGTGACCCGCATCGATTTGTTGCCATGTAGGGCGGGAATTGCACCACTGTCGACGTGATAAAAAGGAGCGAGAGAGGACATTGTGTGTCCAGTATTTCCAAGCTGGTGGCGTCTCGAAGTCGATGTCTGCGATGAAGTTCTCCTATGGGTGGTCGAGGAGGAATTTTACCGGACGTCATTTCCACACTCAGTGTTTAGGTCTGCGGTAACTGGCATGTCGTAGGTGAAATTTTTGGCATTACCAGACAAATTTCGAAATTTCCAGGACTCATTAGAAGTATTCCGGGGGACTGGGGTTTCTTTCATTCGAACTTTATTTTTCTCGGACGCATTACATCAGTTTGTTCATGTGGATTCGAACTCTCACAACTTTTGAAAGTGGATTCCATCAAATAACTCTTGCTTTGTTAGTGCTCTCCGAGTGGTTTCCTTCGTTCTCATAGAGTGGTATTTTCAGTAATGCCACTCATAGCTTACACTTTCTTGAATATGATAAAACTTTTTTTTCAAGTTCCATTTTCTTCTGGCTGTTCATCCCTATATTTAGGAGCCTTCAATGACTGCGCAGGAAAGTGAAGTTCCTGCGCGTGACTCGTCCACTTCAAAACCGAACAGACCGTTTAGAAGGCATCGTGGACCACGGAAGCCTGACAACAATGGGTCTTCACCAAAGGTGCTGAAGAATGGATTCCCTCAAGCAAATGGCGAACTGAGATCACCTCAGTCAAATGAAGATAAAGGCGAAAGTACGATGGATGGAAGCGCTCCGAAGAAAAAATTCCGGCCAAGAGGTAGAAGACCTCAAAAAGCTGACCAAGGTGACCGAAAGCCGCAACCCAACACTCAAAGCGGTTCTGTTCCTAAAGAAAAATCCTGCGAAGGCACTTCAAATAGCGAGAAGGGATCAGGAACACCAGGAACACCTTGCTCGGATGTGTGAGTTCTCTATGTAATAATTCTCTGGCTTACGAGTTTCGGGCTTGATTATACCTTTGTAGAAGGCAGCGGCAACAACTTCCCTCTACCCAACGATCTCGGAATAAAATAACAATTTTTAAACCGTACATAACCGAAGAAGAGGTTCAGTTGGGTCTTAAAAATGGGAGCCTTGTCAAGGTATCTGGCTAATTATTTCTTCCCGTGTATTCTTAGTATTCATCGAATGCTTTAGGGTGCAATACGGATAAATCAACGAAAATATGAAGAGGCGTTTATTAATAATCCAGAAGGAAGCGATCAGACTGATATCGCTGTTCTGGGCATGCCGGATAGAAATCGTGCGCTGCATGGTGATATTGTCGCTGTCCGCATAAGACCTCGAGCCTGTTGGGTTGTGAGTCTCCTTGTTGCTGCTCTGCTGCTCTGTTCTAGTCGTTTTTTTTAATTACTTTCCCTGAAGGTGAATGAAGAACTTTACAAAAGTTGGAAACAAAGTTCCTGCGCTGCGGTTGCCAACAGCTCCAGCAATAAGGTTTGTATAGTTTTTTTTTTGCGTTTATTGTGTTGTCAGCGTCTCGTCTCATTGTAGTGTGATAGTTGTTACTGACCAAGATTTTCAGGTGTCTGGTGATGCTCAAAATGTTTCCTCTGCTGTGAGGAATGATCCACCTAATGCTAGCTCAGGAACCTTGCCCGATGTGAGCGCCCTTTCATTTTCTTTTTCTTTCTTTCTTCGCAAAGAAACTATGTGTAAGCTCTGCTATGAACGAAATGAAGAGAGAAGTAAAAGGTCTGAGGCTGTAAGACGTGCTTGTTCCGAATGTTGGGGCAGTTCCGATTGTTCCGGCTGTCTTGTTCAACCTGTGCCGATATAAAATGCTTTTGGCATTCCGTGGCGATAGTGGACGTTGTGATGTGAGGTGTAGTCATAACAGCCCTATCAGACGGAACATTACTCCTTCGAAGGCATACGGATGATTTTCAACATTCGGAGCACACAGTCTTCGCCAACCGTGATCACGAAGTTTTCAATCTGATCGTTCTTGGAGCAGGGAGAAAAACTCTGATTTTGAAATTCTGATTTCATCTGAATCTGATTGCACGAAAGCAACGGAGAGATTTTGACTGATTGTATGTGTTTTTTAGGATAACTGTTCGCGTTTGGTAGAAAAGGAAGACGAGACGTGTGATGTTCCTGACATTGTGCTGAAGTCTGTTGAAGAGCAGGTGAAGATTTTGGTACTGATCATTCTTGTCAGTCTGGAGTCTGTGCTCACTCCTGTTTTTCAAAATCTTTGTTTCAATTCATTCTTTTAGGTTTTTGAAGTGATGGAGACGTTAACAACTTCAGTTGTTCTAGAACAAGGTCAGCTTCAAGAAATGGAGGTAGTCAAGAAAAACCTCTGATTTTGCAAAACTCTATGACTAGAGGTGCTGTTTTAGACTGGGTGCACAGGCGTTGTAGCGTCTTCCACCACACCTCTGCGTTCAAATGGCGACAAAACGAAAACTGTGAAGAGAAAAACATACCGAGTTCTGTCAGATTTACCATTGGAGGACTGGATGCTACCTGACTCATGTTTGCAAAAAACTGCCGAGGTATGGTTTCTTCTCTTAGAATTCTGTTGTTCCTATTCAAAAAAGTCTTAGCGATCTCAAGATCTGCTTTCATTACATCGACTTTTTCTTAATCTCGGCATATTTTTGAGCTCCTAATATTTATATTAAATGGCACCAGAGAATGGCAAATTTTTTATCAGCCGATGAAGGATTTACCTTCCTCAGGTGCTATTCAACATGAAGAGCCATATGACATTCGAAGATTATTTTGAAGGTGGTGGCGATAGTGGAGAAGAAGAATTCTCGCCTGGCAACCGGTAAGCTAGAGCTGGCAACATCGACACAACGGCAGTGGGCGAAGTTTTCTCCTTCTGATTCACGAATACCTCGGATGATGATTAATGCATCTCAATTACCTAACGATTTCTTCAATCGGCCTCAGGTAAATTCTTGTTGTCTCCCCTACCACCCTAGCACCTTCATGCTCATCATTTTTAGGATTTTGCCAAGTTTTTATTCGTCGCGAAGATTGCTGAATGGCCAGAGAATTCTCTTATGGCGCACGGGAACTTAGAAAAGCAGTTAGGATTGGCTGGTGAAATTGATGTAAGCATCAAGCAAGAAACTTCCACTTGTGCTGTGTTACGAATTTTTCCTCTTGTTTCGTTCAAGGTTGAGACGGAAGGATTATTGATAACGCATGAAATTGATACGCGAGAGTTTTCTGACGAGGTCATTGCTTGTCTTCCTTCAGTCTCTTCCGAAAGTGGATGGCAAATTGACCAGGTGCAGTTTTTGTCTGATTTTTTCTTCGCTGTTGCGATTGTTATAAACAGTTGTGAGACGTTAAAACTACAGGAAGAACTTGCGAAACGTCGCGATTTGCGTGATGAGATCATCTTTACAATTGATCCAAAAACAGCTCGTGATCTTGACGACGCACTGTCAATAAAACCGTGTGACGACGTGGATGGAGCTGGCAAACCTGGCTGGGAGGTGATCATTGTTTTCATTCTTTCTGCTTTGTTTGTTCTTCATCGACTTTTTTCCAAATAAAATCTTTTAGGTGGGCGTACACATTGCTGACGTCAGTCACTTTGTGTATGAAAATACGGTTCTTGACGAATGGGCATCAAAAAGGGCAAACAGCGTCTACCTAGTGCACCAGGTTGGTAATTTAAGCTGCGCTTCGCTCTGTGTAGAAGTATGGTGAGAATTGAGAAATTGATGAGTTATTCGGTTAAGGTTGTTCCAATGCTGCCTCGTCTTCTATGTGAAGAGTTATGCAGTCTTAATGCAGGAGTCGATCGACTAACATTTTCGGTTATTTTCAAAATGGATGACGAAGGGAATGTGTACGACGAGTGGTTCGGCAGATCTGTCATACGATCACGTGTTAAGCTAACGTACGAACATGCTCAGGTGAGGCATTCAGCATTGTCCAACTTAATGTGCATATACAAGCGCCAACGTTATCTTGGAGAGGATTCCGTGATTATCGATGTGGCCCTGTTTTTTATTCCTCAAGCAGTGATGTGTTATGCCGTCATTGATGAATTTCTTTTTGCCAAATACATGCCAGTGTGTGGGCCATGTTACCTCCGCGTAGATTGAACTTCTCGTTTTTTTTCCTATTCATTGATGAAGTGGTAATTCTTACTTTCTAGGACTTCATAGAGAATCCTGATAAGGAGTTCTCAGAGGCAGAGGTATCAGAAATCTCAGATGGCACAACGGTCTACCAGATAAAGGAGAAGGTTCGTTCAGATACACTCGATAGTATAAGTTTTTTACTAATTGCCTACACATATTAAAGGTGCTGCAACTGCACTCAGTGGCGAAAGCTCTTCGAGCCAAACGCAGTCAGAGTGGGTCGTTGCAACTTGATCAACCAAAGCTGAAATTCGCATTGGATGATGAGACCAAGATGCCTATCGGAGTGTCGATTTATCAGGTGCGTCTAATATCCCGTAAGCATTCCATGATTATTTTATCTAGTGCTCGTTCATCATATTTGGTTAACAGATATTCTTCAGGCAAAGGATTCCAATCGACTAGTCGAAGAGTTTATGCTTCTTGCTAACATGGCAGTAGCTCGAAAAATTGAACGCCATTACCGGAAGACAGCCTTACTTCGAATGCACCCTCCACCAAAAGCTAAGATTCTCCGAGAAGCGGTGAGAATATGATTAGTTTTTTTTTTCTCTTTTCAAAGTAATTTACTGCGGTAGCGAAGTGATGATCACAGTAAAAGGTCTGAGTGCTGGTAGATGAATCGATCCTCTTTTTGTTTGATTCGTAAAGTTCTAGAATTAAACAGATGAATTGTCCTTAGATTATATGCCTACCATTGGCGCCAAATCCTAGGTTCCATTTGGTGCTTTTGTGAATGGCGTACATAACAAAAGAAACAGTGGACAACGAGAAGTGGATCGATTATTGTCACCATCATATAATGATCAAAATTTTCAAATCTGATCGCTACCGATGTTGACTGAGACGGGGCTGCATCCAGTGTGCAGTTTCTTATGTAAAATTCGTAACATTCTGTGTTTTTTAGCTGATTTTTTACTTTTACCAGCATTATGGAGTGTTTGTCTTACTTTAGATCAATTTATGCAACAGTATTGGTTTCCCCATCAATGGCACATCTTCGCAGCACCTTTCTAGTTCTTTGGCACCGTTTCGCAGCAATTCGCAACTGCTTAGATCTATTAATCAGGTAGAATAATCCTTTAGATCGTCTATTTATCGTTCTAGTCTACGATTTCTTCGAAAATATTATTCTAGGTGCTTTCAATGATACTGATGAAAGCTATGGAACTTGCTAGATATTTCTGTACTGGTTCCGTCGAGAGTCAAAGTTGTTACCATCACTTTGCTCTGAATGTGCCATTGTGAGTATATACGTCTATGGTGGAGGCAACCATATTTTTTGATAGCAATCACATTCTCCGATAATTACATGTTGTTTTAGCTACACGCATTTCACATCGCCGATAAGACGTTACCCTGACATAATTGTGCATCGTCTGTTGGCTGCATCGCTGAACTACTGCGAACCTTCACAGCGAACTGTGGAGGAGATTCAAAAAATTGTTGGTTTCAGCTTGTCACAACTGGTGTTTTTTCGTTTGTTCAATATCATCAAGTGACTAATGAATAGGTCTTGACGATCACATTTGTTATAGTATTTGTTAGCTCAAAATTTAGGCTGAGCACTGCAACGACAAGAAGTTGACTGCGAAAAAAGTCAGCGAAGCAAGTGCGGAGACATTCTTCGGCATCCTTATTCAGGTAGAAGTTAATGTTGTAATTGTAGTATCACAATGTTCTCTATTGTCTGATATTTTTAAGAGGGTTGGACCAATGGAAGCGAAGGGCGTTGTAGTAAATGTACTTGACGCTGCATTCGACGTCCTGTTGTTCAAGTATGGTGTCATCAAACGTGTCTACGTAAATGTGAGTCACCGTATATTTATATAGCTCCTGTAGCAGCTGAAATCGAGGTGTTTTTCGGGATTCAAATATATTATCTGTAGTGCTCTTACATATGTATGTGCACTTCAGGCGTTGGAAATGAGTCAGGAACCGCTATTCCGAGAAAATCCGAATCGGCTTTCTCTTTACTGGAACACTGATGCTGGTAAGTAGCGTGAGAACAAGAGATTTCATAGCAGTAAACGTACTTATTTTCTTCAGGAAGAATTGAGCAACTAATACAGATGTGTACCGTAGTGGACGTGGTATTAACCGGTCTTCCGGAACCAACAAAATTCCAAGCTGTGATCAAGCCAAGGCCGAGCAATGAGTCTCCAACACTCATGGAAATGTGGCGAGAGCGCCAGTCTCATGGCGGTGATGTTAGCGATCTCAATTTCGATTCTCTCCTCGTTGATTAATATCATTCCACTGTTGTTGTCTCCAATGAGAGCTTTTAGCTAGTGCTCGTTTTAAATTACATTTTGCAGCGGTACTTTCAACGTGGTATTGCCTCATTTTTTGCCGGGTTGCTTGTAAGTAAGGTTTGGTATTACTTTTTTAGCAGCTTGTAGAGGCAACTCCCATAACAGTTATGACTATAACCATTCTTACATGTCGCAAAGTTTGGGGCTGTTCTAGTCTGCATATTTTATTGGGTTTTATTATATTGGCGTAGAGAACGTTGTTGGTTTCATATCCACCTCTATTCTGTAGGTGAGAAGTAAATGTTTTACGTGAATATTGAGAATAAAATACCTCCTCCATTTAAGGTGAGTTACTTGATTGTTTTTTTTTTGACGTTAGTAATGCATAAACTTCTATTGTTGTAATGATTCTTTCATTTCTTTCATTGAATTTTTATCTAAAATAAAGATGTACATACACATTGGTTTTTATTATTACGTCCTGTAGTTTTTGTCCCATCTTTATCCTCAGCTAAGCATAGATGAACAGTGTGTCTTGCGTAAAAGAATGGAACAATCTTGTCTTTTTTCCATCAATCTAATTCATGTGGTGGGGTCGGCTATATTCCACCCTCGCTTCTGTTAGCACTTACAGAAGCGAAGAAAAAGAACATGGAGCGAGTCTCACTTTTACGCTTCATCAGCGCTGTTTCACTTTTTGATATGTGTCCTACGCACATCAAAATCTTGCAACCTAAAACGAAACCTCGAACATGACGATTTTGTTGGGTGTCACCTTCAGAGGCGCTGTAGCACCTCGTTTTATGTGTTGAACATATCAGCAGATCCTAGTGACTTACATCATCAAACACAAAAGTGACTATAACCTCGTTTTTTTCGTCGAGGTTGCAAGGTGCAGATTTCGCGGACCACTTGGGCGCAACGGTCCGTGAGTGCTGGCTGCCCGCCACGGTTGCACTGTTGAATAAAAAAGTGTTTGCCTGTGGAATCGATGAGATCAAAGGCTTTGAATGCCAATTCGGTCCAGCAAACTGTTACAGATCCCTATAAACCGCATGCCGAAAAATGGGTACAAAGGTCGTTTTGAAACTTTTTTTTACGTTGGAGTCAGCGTGTCGAGGAGATTCAGAGGAAAAAAAATGATAGCTCAAGCACGAAAATGAGTTAGGACACTGCCGTTAGCACCTACGCTACAATGTGCTCAACCGGTTGACACGCATGGTGCGACGTGTGGGACCATGTGCTCAACCAGTTGAGTGGACCGCCGGTGTCCCACGCGGCGCACCATGCCGATAGTGTAAGGTCGCGAATGTGTTAAAGGCTAAGACAAGAGCTTTCTAGAAATCTACCGTCATCCCAGTTGTACATTAAAGGCATCACCCACGGAAATTTTTGTATAGGAGATTTCGCTGAATTTCAAGGTTTTCGAAGACGAACTCATAGGCAGTCATGAAACAGCGTGAAACACGCCGGAAGACGAGAAATGAAGGCGCTGTTTCAGTGTTACGCTGTTTTGCGTCCACAGCGCGGACGAGTTTTCCGCTGAGGGTATACGCGCGTATCGTCACGAATTCTTGTGGATGGTGCGCATTCCATACCCTACACTGTACAATATTCCTTATACAACATGATACATTAAGCTAGACCACTCGTAGCATGCCGAATCAATAGCGTCAACTGGCGTGGCGGACACCAAAATGGCCACGCTCGGCTCTGTGTCCACGGCAGTATCTCCGCAGATAGGCCGCTTTTTTCTGTGTTCAAGTTACCATTGTGATTCTCTGGCAGCCGACCACGAGAACGACTCACCTCGAAAGTGGGGATTTCCGTGGGTGCTGCCTTTAAGAAGATGGTAAATAGAGGGTAAGGGAAAATGTTCTCAAGGCGACACAGGGTGGTCGCGCTTTGACCGCCCTCTAGGAGCATTCCGCCGCTCACTCTAAAGATTTGATCAACCACAGCCCGTCGAAGGATTAGTTCCCTTCGCGTATCTGAATTAAACTTCTTCACTTGTGTATTTCTGCTGAGAAGTTGGCTTTTCTTTTCTTTTTGGCTTGGATTGATCAAGCTGCCAGAAATTAGCTTCAGTCCTTACCTTATCCGCCTGTGTGCGTGCGCGTAGGTACCGAGTGAGTCCAAAACTCACTTCCTGCACTGTACTATCAGCTTGTTCTATAACCATGAGAAAATTCCCAAAATTCCATCCTCATCTCTTTGTCAATGAGTCACAGACTGATTTGTTCTTTTTTCGCAGTGAACTTGTATTAACTGGTTTTCACATGTCTATCCTATTCCATTCTTACAAACTTAACAATGTTTTTCACGTTGTTTACCAAAGAGACCGCTCCGTGCCTAACTTGTTCGACCTGTTCATCTGTGTCTCTCCCGAATCCACTGTCTATCGCCTATCCCTCCGCCCGCATCGCCGGTCTTATTGATCCGTGGCGTGGCCACACACGCAGTCGTTACTCTGCTTCGCTTAGGAGCGGTCGCTCGTTTCTACTCCTCCGGTTCCGGTTATCATGTTGTTTTTGTGTAACAGTTTTTGTTCCAGGTACATTTTTTGTATCCAATATGTCACGGCGAGGTGATTACGAGGCGAAGGTATACATTGGTGGTCTTCCTCACGACGCCACGTCACAGGAGGTGAGTTCAGTTTTAGGAAACATGCGCGATGCTTTTTGGGGCAAAACAGTGGAACTGTAGTCGCTAGAACTTTAGAGTCAGGAGTCATGTAGCAATCGGCTTCGGAATTAGAATCGCCCATCTTCAAAGTCCGACTAAATCCCGTCTGGAATTTGTTGGTCTGATTTCGGATGAATCATTGCTTGAGTGTGTCTGCTAGGGACATTCGCTGTCAGTATAATCGCGTAAACTCATCGTAAATGCGATCAGTGGTCTTATCTTATCGTCGTCATTCGACGCTGCCGCTCTACTTCGCCCAGGTCAATGCACATTGCGTTAAATTCCGTTTCTAGTAAACGGTTTCCATGTGAGCTGTGACGACTAGTGACGAATCAGGCTTTAGTTGTGTCGCCGCGATTTGGCAGAAAAATTTACCCATTTGACAAACGAAATTCAGATCGAGGATGCATTCCATCGTTTCGGTCGTATTCGTAAAGTATGGGTGGCTCGTCGTCCTCCAGGTTTTGCATTCGTTGAGTTCGAGGACACTAGAGATGCGGAGGACGCAGTAAAATCGCTTGATGGAGCGTGAGTTTTTTTTTTCTCTCGGAATCGCTTTAGATGTTCTATAGAAATGAACTATAGGTTGAACTTTGATGGATACAAGATTGTACTAGTGATTGTTCCAGGCGAATCTGTGGAGTACGCGCACGTGTTGAACTCTCACATGGAAAGCGTCGTAATGGCGCAGGTGGTGGTGGTGGTGGAGGCCGAGGTTATGGTGGTGGAGGCGGCGGCGGCGGAGGTGGTTATGGCGGTGGAGGCTATGGAGGCCGACGATCGAGGTAGGCGAAAGCTCCTTCAATGGTCTTATTTTTTTTTGGTGAGCTATGTGTGTGCGAGAAAGAGGGAATCCGAGGAGAAGGCACGAGGAAAATGGAGTTGGTGGGGGCACCTGAAAGTGATCGGTTACTTGACAAATCGTATAGGTTTTGACTTGTTAGTGAACGGGTGAGGCAGATCAATGTCTTGAGGGAATCATACCCTCAACGACCCTGTTTATAGTCACAACGATCTTTTCGAATAGTATTTTATGCTTGTCCAATTTTGATAAAAAAAAGGGTTAGTCATTTAAAGTAACTATTGCAATTGGATTTGAAACGTGTCGACTAACAAGTCAGGAGGTGTACGAGTTGTCAAGGGATTGACCATTTTGAGGTGGCTCCTCACTCCCTTTTCGCCGAAGGTAGTGTTTGGGAGAAAGGTTTGGTATAACGTGTTGTGATCTTTTCGTGAGCTACTCCAGGAAGGAAGAAGTTTCTGCTATGATTGAATGCTGTGGTGTAGTTACTTTTATTTATTGTAATGTAGTTACTGAGCAAAGATAAGCTGTAAAATTCTATAAAGCCATGAATAAATAAATGAAATCTATGAAATATAAGATAATTGCAACCTGAATTAGCAATGAGTAGCTGTGTAGCAACTAAAATTATAATGTAGAGACTTCGAGTGGGTTCAAGTCTCGAAGAGGATGAACTGTTTTCCTATACTACTCTTATTTACTGTAATGTTCCATTAGAGTACTGTGAGGATAAATGTTACAGGAGTCATTTGTCTTTGGGTGATTAGGATATTTATGATTTAAAAAGTTAGTTGTACCACACAATTGTAGTAGCAATAGTTGTACCACACAATTGTAGTAGCAAACTTTCCCAATGGAGTAGCAGTTGTGTTTCTATACAAAAATAGATGCGGTAGATGGCTGATGTTGAGTTAGAAAAAAAAGAAGAGAACGAGAATAAATTTAAATGTTTTAGCATTTGTGACCTACCGGTCTACCGCCATCTACCAACAGTCTTCCCTACTCTCTCTTCTTTCATCGTAACATAATCTGCATCACCATCATCTACACATCACCACACACTCGTGAACATGCGTACCCTGTCGTAACGTCGCTTTCTGCTGTAACTGCGTCACATCACGAAATCCGGCTGCATCATAGAGAAGAGTACCCAGCAGTATACATCAGCCTTGCATCAAACTTCAATGAATGCACTACAAATTTTGCTTCGCGACAGGTAAAGTAAGTTTGGGGATCAAAATGCTATATGAATGTTGGGACTCATATTTTTTCGTAGGTTCCTACTTGCCATTAGCAGCTGATTTATTTTGCTGTTTCTATTTGTATTTAGTCCAAATCTGAAATTCTTATTTATATAGATCCACCACAGTAAAGAAATGGTATGACACGAATGATGTTTAGGTCTCGCTCTCGCAGCCGCTCTCCACCACGACGTGGGTCGCGGTCGCGTTCTCCAGACGACAGAAGGAGCAACAGCAGGTAGTTTGAGGAGCTATATGTGCGATCTCGAGCTAGTGATTGCGTCTCCCTACTAAATCCGAACAACGTTTCAGAAGCCGCAGCCGTTCACCGTGAAGAAGACATGCAACAAAAATGTGTAAAATGTAGTGGAGTGATCTCCTTGTTTTTCCTCTGATTTTTTCTTTATGTGTATTTATTTCCACTTATCTCTTTTGTTTCCCAATTAAAGAAGCTTGTTATCGTTA
The DNA here is from genome assembly GCA_000688135.1 of Ancylostoma ceylanicum. Classification (NCBI taxonomy): domain Eukaryota; kingdom Metazoa; phylum Nematoda; class Chromadorea; order Rhabditida; family Ancylostomatidae; genus Ancylostoma; species Ancylostoma ceylanicum. Next base: position 419,582 of record JARK01001387.1, on the reverse strand, counting down.
AACTGTGTTGTCCGTGTCCGATTGAGGTTAACCATTTCTGAACAACAATGAAGTATTAACTAAATGAAAAGTGTGATGCATTCGATACATGTCATACAAGTTGAGGCTCTTTCTCACTGTCGTCGTTATCGTTTGCGTCAGTCTTATGTGAATAAAGTGGTGTCAGCTCCACGTGTGACGCTCTAGATTCGCGATGCCAGATGATCTGCTGTGCCGCACCAGTGGTGCGTCGCGGTCCCCGTTCGTCCACAATGTAACCACAATCGGCTCTCATGATGGGTGTGATTGAAGCCACGTATCAAATGTAGGACCAAACATAGCTCATCTTTGATAACATTCTTTACTTCTCAACATCCAAACCTCGAATCACTAGGTAAGATGGAGCCATATGAAAGAAGCCAGGGTTTAGGGATCATGCAAAGCTAGGGTTCTTGAAGACATCAATTACACGACCTTCTACTTGTGAAATTTCATACCATATGCTATGTTATGGTACAAACAGTAATAGTACGGAAGCATATGAACAATCTTCAAGACATATTTGGAAGTAATTGTTGATTACCTTCCACTTGCAATCAATAAAGGAATATGGTCCCCACATCCTTGTGCCTAGGATACAAGGCATACACTGGAAAATTTCCCACTTCCACGATCCTCTCTCCATATCCTGTAGCATGCTGAAAAGGAATACCGTTTGTCACTTCTACAAAAACAATATGTAAATTTATTATTTTGTTATAAGCAAATTCATATAATAAATAAATAACTAAATAAATAAATGTGTACACCTTTAGCACCGTAAAGGAACCTTTTTTTGGCAACCTTCGCGAAAGATTTCCCAGCGTAATCTTTACTGCACTAACTACCACAGGCTACGTCATTTGCAATGAGCGTGGGGGGG
>JARK01001387.1:402289-417961 GCA_000688135.1 Ancylostoma ceylanicum | reverse complement strand
CCCCAAAAAAAAAAAAACTGAAAAGGACCATGTGTTATGTAGAAAATATGATTTAGACATTTAATTATTAGCATTGTCTATAAATATGGGAGATATTAAGAAATAGACATGAAGAAATTTGTTTCTTTAATTTTCTACTATGGTAAAAAATAATGCGTATGAAAATTGTCGTGACTCTCGCACGGCTTCCTTTCAAGGACTCCTTCGACCTCTCCATCCCCGCAGGATTCGCTTGGCTTTGTCCCAGTAACATCTTTTGGATACAGCACTATTATTGTATTGTTGTGTGAGTATAATGGGAAATATGAAGGTGGGTATTTAACTCGTGTAAGATCAGAAGGATTTGGAAGTTGTGAAAAATCAAGATATCTGGTAATATCCGGTTGAAGACACTAGTTAGGCGCTGGGCTTCGGACTACGACCAGGGTCGGGGCCGGGCTCGGCTTAGGTTAAGGTATTTTACGCTAAGTACGCTAAGCTCTCGCCCGCGCCTGCTTGCCGCTGCCTAGGGTAGTAGGCCTCTTACACACGCCCGCTGGCTCACAAGTCCACTCTTCTTGTTTTACCTGAACTTACAAGGCTCCCTAAAGTAGCCTTGTGAGTTCAGGTAAAACCCTCTTTAGCCGTAACTGGTTTGGGTGCTATCACCGACGCTTAGACCGGGTGCGACAAAAATGGTGGCAATTCAAAATCGTTATTAGGAACAACCATTTTGATCCGCAACTTAAGACAAACAAGATAAAGAATTCGGATGACTTCCAAGACATAAAGGAATGGCTCGGACACCCTTGTTTTCAGCTGCAATTTAAGAATGTGTTAAATTGGGTTAAAAAGGAAATAGTCTCGTGTGTTTCAACGCTTCCAATTTCTTTCTCGTTCAAAAGTTTTTCGGACGTGTTCTTCCTCACATCACTTTGCTGATTCTTTCCCACTCTTTTGTCTCTCAAGAAAAAAAAAACCCTAAATCAAGTATACATACGTCTCGCACGCAGTTGTGTCGGATAGAAAGATAAACTTCAAGCTGATCATCAGCGATTCCGTCATCAACATCGTTGCTATACAGCGTGAAGGACAAGAATGGTGATCGATTAGAGTTCTTCTTCCGTTCCGTGGCTAGCGTATCGTCGTTCATGAAATCTCTCTGGAATTTCGAATCATAGGCTCATTTGATGCGATATGCTGCAATTTTGTCCAGATCTCAAGTTCGTACCTCCATTAGCCGAACTTCGGCCCATAGATGATGACCAGGACGTAGCTTATAGTTGTTACCAACCCGAGCACAAAACAGTCTCACTGATGCACCAACGATAGCCCCATCGACAGTTGTAAGAAGGGCACAAAGCTGCAAAAACACCTTTACAAAAAGAAAGCACACGAGAAACCACATAGGATTTTGCTCCCATACAGTCCACTAGCCTGTACAAATGGCATAATTTCAAGATTGTTTTAATGGTTAGCTTGAAGGCGACGCCCTTTCAGGCAGAACACTCCTCACACCTTGTTTTGATCGCGAGATAAATTTGCACAAGAATGGGTAGCTTTCTGAAAAAGGAGAGGGTGCTGCAAGTGTTTTCATTGTGCTCCAGGTCCATTTATTTGTGGCCGGACGCAATTTATGATGCTGATCTCGAATCCTTCGGCTTTATTGAACGACAAAATTTATTCTTTTGGATATATTCTGCCGAAGAAAAACTGAAATTTTTGGAAGCAGATCGTCTAATCGAAATCATTTCACACTATTGAATTTTCTTCAGAATCAGAGAGCTGCACATTATCTTCAAACATAATTTGGGTACTAATTTTATATTTATTGAACGAACACTCGGATAATTTATAGTTTTCATACAGATATTTAGATTCAAGAACTCAAGAGCGTCCCAATGGTGCTGTCAACACTTATTTTCGTCCACTCCTAAGGTTTTCGCCGTATTAATCCGTCGGAAACAGACTTTGGGACAACAATTATGGTAAGTATTGTATTCGTGGAAGTCGCTAAAATTACTGTTTTTGGGGTTTGTGACATAGACTTTCACGCTACTTTCGAATAAAATGGTTGCAGAAGGCTTGCTATTTTTGCAGGGTGGTGATGATATCAAAATATTTCGCAGGCTTTTACCAATTAAATACTTGCTTGCGAGTTGTTTTGATCAAGTATTAACTTGCAACTTTCCTAAGCTGATTAGTGTAACAAAGCGAACATGAGCTCACCATCAATATTGCCGGACCAAGTCTCATCTTTCAAATGTCGTCAGAATCCCATTCAAAGAATAGCGCTGAGCAGATGAGACACCGTTACGCTTTCCGGCTCACGACCACCACGAGAGACCGACTGCTGCAGTAGACGCTGCAATAGACAAAAATCATCTTTACTCTGAAATACCCAATGAGAATGTTACAGGCTTTTCCTGAGGCCCACAGTCAATCGCGAAGCTTCTGCAAGGTCTGTGCCTTGCAAAAAGTTCAATATTCGTTAACCCGTTCACTCGTTACGTTACCCGACCAATGACCGTTGCGCGTCAATGCGTTAATCCGTCACGTTAATAAAACGCAGCTTGCAGAGGTCTACTGACAATCATTAAAGCGAGCTGCTGTTCTCAATGACGTCACTGTGAGACAATCCATAGACTTTAAGAGTTTTCGAGAATGGCATCAATATTTCTAACCCGTCATATGGTGCAAATATGGTGCAACTTCAGATGAGAATTCGGAGAATTCTCTAATAAAGTGACCACAGACAAAAAAGGAGCAAGTCTAGAGAAAACAAGAAACCTTTCAAGAAATCTATTACTCATGAATGTTCTTCTAGAATGTTCACTTGTCCGGGCACTGATTCAGTTGAATCTGCCTTTGCCATGACAAGAGTAGCCAACATTCCTTGGTTGTCATATTTCCAAAATTCACAAGTGCTTTGCATACAGTAGACAGTACCCAATCAATTGATATGGGTTATATGTTAACCAGTTGTCAACTATACACATTCAGCTTCATCTTCGGATCAATGTAGACCGGGACCACTTTCTGACCATCTGCTGAGAACATAGAGAGTAGCTAAAATCTAATCTCTGATATTTCAAAAAAAAAGCGGGTGTAAGAAACCATGCGTAGAGTTTTTCTCAGCGACCACTTTATAATCTAACTTTATTAGTCCGCTGTAAATTATAAGGATGGTTTGAAACTTACCTTATGCGACAACGGATACAAACAAATGCTTCCATGATGGTTTGTCTAGGATTGGTGTTGCATAATCGAATACAGCATTACAATCATTCATGTGCGCAACGAATACCAATTTCCACTTTGACTTGCAATTTATTCTGCTTAATTGGTGTTTGCGCTTATGGTATGATACACAAAGGCAAAAAATTTACGGATTTTCAATGGAAAAGCAGCTACCACGGCTGTTATTGAATCTAATATCGTCTTTGCTCTCTCTAGGAATTTATTTATTCATTTATTTGTACTTGGAAATTCCACGCTAAGTGAACAAGTCACAACGAAAGGATGTAAAACACTAATACAACTCCAACAAGGAAACCAACTCCGTAATAAGCAAATAGAGGTAGAAAAACGACAACAGTTATGAAAATTCAGGAGCGATAAACTAACAAGCCGATTCTTTGAGGAACTTTTCTACCACTCCTTTGAACTGGGTTGGGGAACATGGCAAGGTACATCTCTTAGAAAGTCTTAGAAAAACAGACCCAGCCCTTTGTGTGAAAAAAAGACTATCGCGAGGAACTTTTTGCAGTAGGGAACGTCATTTTAAATGGACCACCTCTGGTACAAGAAGAGGATACAGCATAGAACTTGCCTATAGGGAGGTTCACTTTACCACAGATGATTTTGTAGACCATTATAAGGTCATATTTTTTTCTACGAGTGGCAAGGGGAGGAATTTTAAATTGTACCCATTGCCCTAACAGATAGTTAAACGTTAAGCATTTGCGCATGAATCAGTGAGTAAGCTTATCAGATGGACTGGTGGATGAGTCGCACACTACCTGGATTTGCTATGAGCTGCTCTTACTGCTGCTGAGCACTTCCGCATGGGCGCTTGATGATAGTCTTATCTTGGTCCATGGATATCAAAAGTCGGTTAATAAGGGCCTGGGTTTAACGGGCGTGCGTCTATATGATGAAGAATAGGCACAGTCGAAGCCCTGTCGCAGCTCAGTCGCACCCGCTTGCGGCGTCGAGGCGACAGCGCTTTGTTTTCATTGAAGCCAGCACCCGCGGAAATCCTCACTTTCGAGGTGAGTCGTTCTCCGTGTGGTCAGCTGGCAGACAGTCACAATGGTAACTTGAACACAGAAAAGCGGCCTATCTGTGAAGATACTGCCGTGGACACAGAGCCGAGCGTGGCCATTTTGGTGTCCGTCACGTCAGTTAACGCTATTGATTTGGCATGCTACGATTGGTCTAGCCTAATGTATCATGTTGTATATGGGATATTGTACAGGGTAGGGTATGGAATGCGCACCATCCACAAGAATTCGTGACCATACGCGCGTATACCCTCAGCGGAAAACCCGTCTGCGCTGTGGACACATGGGAAACAGCGTTTCTTTTCTTCCTTTTCTTCATTTCTCGACTTCCGTTGTGTTTCACACTGTTTCAGCACTGCCTATGAGTTCATCGTCCCTAAAAACCTTGAAATTCAGCGAAATCTGCAACACAAAAATTTCCGTGAGTGCTGCTTAAGGACATATTATGTATACCGAGGAAGAAAAGCAAGGAAAAGTTCCATGGAAAAAAAACATTCTAGGGTTACGGTATCTGGACCTCCGGTCGGGATGGTGTTGCCACCGCTGCTCACTTCTAACACAGCAACACGCAACGCAACGATCCTTCATACAGCGACAAGGAGGTGTTGCTGTAGTGACTTGCGCAACGACATGGGTGCCGCAGCACCGACTGACACAGCGACACAGGTGGTGCTGCAGCTCCCGATGCAACACCACATTGGGGCTTGCAACAACTTCTTTACGTGGTCTGCTGCACAGTGATGGTCCACTTGCTGCACGTAAGTACTATGCAACCGTCCAACCACAATGTCGGCTTTATTTATTTATCTATTTATTTATTTATTTATTTATTTATTTATTTATTTATTTATTTATTTATTTAATACACCATGACTGTGTGACATCAATCACTGAGCCAAGACCTTAATTTTATGGTGTAACTTAACTGATTTTTCTCCGATTTTCAATAATATTCAGGGTTACTTCCATCGTAGATCCAATGTTTCAAGCAAGAAATTAAAAAAGTTCATGTTGGCAGGACCTTGCTCTCAAAAAAGAGAGATTTGAGGTGTCTTTCTACTCCATCTTTTCACTGAGCCAAGACCTTAATTTTTTTCGGCGTCTTTTCATCGTCACAGGTTGTTCAATACTGATGGGATAATTATCAATCATTTCAATGGGAATCCGCATGCAATCTTGAGGTGAATATTGAGTGTTCCCTTTCGATTGTGCTCCACCACAACATCAGTGGCTACGTATCGAGGATGAACGTCTCACCTTTGATCGCGGGTTATCCTGCGGAGTTGGGAAAATTCATCAGTGCTGAGCCTTGAGAATATTCTGGTTAGCCCTAAACTTTTCAGACAATTTCCTGAATCGTCTGTCCACCCAATTTGTTAGTTTGTACATGAACATTGACATGTACATAGAAGGTAAACACATGGTAGTTTACCGGCGTAGATCCGCATTCCAACTCTTTCGTAGCGTCACTCAGGAAGGAGTCATTTGTGCTGTCGTCAGAAAATATCAACCAACAATCAGGACTAGGATTCAACGCTAACCACGCCAACCAACGATGGTTAGCATGATTAGTTGACTTATAGGCAACGCGATGCTAGGCGACGCAGACCTTCAAAGTTGGTTTGCTAACCTGGTTTTGCTTAGTTACGTGTTCATGAATCCCACCCCAGAAGCGGTCAAGCTCGGGTTTTTCTATTTGCACATAGACTAACCCATGAGACGATCTGAAACAGTAGTCGATAATCAAGCAATCCAAAAAATCCCAACATACGACAACCTCAACATCGAACCCTGTGCTGGGGCACCTTTCCTGGAAGTCTCGCGAGTATGCCGTGTTTAGGGGAGCTGACGGAACAGCTACGACCGGATTTCGCCATCTACTATGAGTCTTACTTTTAACACAATGTCTTTGTTGTGAAGTGTTATGAAAACAAAGCCATTACAAAAAGTTGCTTTATCCGCAGCATGTACACATAAACAAATATAAAATCATAATTTTGTCTCACTGTCTCTGTAATGTTGAATAGAAAATGTACACAATATATTGAATATGAGCTATGAAGTGGACTAGTTCTCCGATGATAATCGATAATCGATTAGTGTTGAGTTGTAGCCAAGGCAGTGGTGAAACGGTAGGCGTAATTGCACACAAAATGCACACTGGTTGAGTGGTGACTTAAAATATCGACTTTACTAAGGAAAAAAAAGAAAGGCACTTTAGCGATAAACACCAGCACGAAGAGCAAACTGAATCGTTAATACGCTATATTATGCAACTGCAGACAATCTATCAATAATCAATAAGCTGTAAGAAGACGGTAAAAACCGCCGGATGAAAGGATGTGATAATGAGGACACGCCTGTGTAGCGTGTGTAAAGGAATTGAGCGTAGACGAGAGATGAAAAAAAAGGCGGGGCTTAGAAATTTGACCACATTGGTTTGCGGATCCAGCGAAGGCGAAGACCAGAGTTGGTCTTGATCTTGATGCTGGCCGCTTCTGCTGCTCGTACCGTGTCCTTGACGGCGAGCATGAGATTCTGCGCATTGTGCGCCAGTTGTTCCATCGCTTCGATATCTTCTTCACTACCTGCAAAGGTTGGGATTGCGATTGTCAGAAGAGCAGAAGTTACGTTACACAGCAAAACCTGTTAATAGGGATATATGCTTAAAGGTAAAAAATGAAGAAAAAAGACAGAGTAAAAAGAGAGGTGCGATATTTCTCGTGATTAATTTCACAACAAGTGACTGATGAGCTTGAATTTCTCTTGAGAGCACTGAAGAAGCATCTATACATAGATTATGCCAGATACATCAGTCCAAACATGTCGACGAGTCACGGCGACACAGGGTGCCGCACTCCATGAACAGTGTAGCGACAGCTTGACTGTGATCTACCGATCGATAACTAGTGAATCAATATGAAGTCATTCATGACCCAATCGCCATCGCCATCAATTAGGATTATTGAACACACTCATACTTGTTAGTTTAGTAAGTTTCAACGCATGCTATATATTTTTTCCGAAAAACTATTACCGTCCACTTGTTCTCCATACGGTCCGATGGTCACTGGAATTGATAAGACATTTCCACATTTTTGCACTTTCTTAAGACATCGGAAATATTAAAAATGTTTAAAGTAGAAAATTATAAGGGAAACAATTCTGACAATTTTGTTTAACGATTCAGTATTTTGAATTTACATTCATACAGTCGGTTAGCTTTGACAATGTGGACGCCGTGACAGTGGCTGTGCTGGCAGATAGGCACGCAGCGCGGTCGATCAAACAGCTACTCCACCATCAATCCAATATTTTCAGCGAGTTCTACCGCTTGTTTCCGCTCATAGTTGTTCTTTCTTTGTTGTTATAACAACTGTAAAAGGAAGCAAGGGATATAACTCAACGAAAACGCCGGACTGATCGGAGATCAGTTGTTGAACCAACCGCGTTGCGTGACCTAACGGCAATGTAGCCGCCTTCGTCTCAAAACGAATCGACTGTATGCGCTAGCCGACTCCTTTCTAGACTTAATCTAGGATTTTTTCTAACGTGGTTTAAAATTACGGAGATCCATAAAGTAATAACCGCTGAAAAACAAGGTAAACAAGTTCCTTAAGAAATGTTCTCTTTTGATGTTGTTAATTTTTTTTATGAAATAGGAAATTTTTGTTCGCCAGTACGTAGGTCATCTAAGTGAAAAGAAATAAGATTTGATTGGTGGAAAACCCGAAATTCACTCAGAGTCGAAGAGGCCTCCTTAGAGACAGAAACCGCCCGCCAACGGTGCTCTGGTGCGTCTCAACGAAATCAATCAATTTGATCTACCACTGATTCGTTACCTACAGCACCAATTTAAATGATCAAACCCATCGGTTTCGTACATGGTTAGGTTACGAAAGCAGGTTGGGGCATTTTAGGTAAATGATCGGAATCAGCACTTCCAGGAGACCCAGAATCCGGGCACGCCTCAGAAGAAAGATGGATTCTGACTAAATTCTTGAAATTTTTTGATTGCCCAATCAAAAATTGATAACATGAAGGAATGCGTGCGGGCGAGGAGCACTTTAGCCCTTGTTGACTTTGCGCTTCATCCAAAAAAAAAAAAAGACTTCGAAAAAAAAATCAAAAGATCAAACATTACCGATAAATAATTCGAACTTCAAATGCTGTTACCAGAAAACCAGCCTAGTGCGGCTGCTCACATTACCAGTTACTTTTTTTGGTTGTTTTTACTCGGTCGAAGAAACGCAGAAAACGTTTTGATGGTCCACTTTGTGAAGAAATTCCACGTAGGAGGCATCATGAAATTGGCCCAGTCAAAATCAGATTTGATCTTTGACCAATCGATACTGCTGCCGCAGAAACTGCTGTTTGTTTAGCGCGATTGCAATTACGTATGTACCAGCGCTGACGCGCCAGGAATCATTGTTCTAACGCTCAGGATATCACACGGAAGTAATGTTTACCAACTTGGCCATCGATCAATACAAATCAATAACTCACTTGATGTGCCGAACATGGTTGACTTGACCGTGGAGCACACCTTTAGCTGAGTAGCAATCGTTGGAATACGCTCGGCCATTTGAAGGAGGGCCTAAATCGTGTAAGTCGTTAAAATGCGACCTCAGGCTGATTTTCTCCAACTTTTGCAAAATTATATGAATACGGACAACTAGCACAACATATGGCAATGCGCCAAAAACTCAGTAGCAGCATAAGCGGCTAAACCTAACACAAGAATACATTGACAAAAAATTTACGAACACCATCTCACAAGAACAGAAATAACTCAAATTTCGTCCAGTTCTCATTGTATTCCTATTATAAATAGCCTTTTTTTTGGTGAAGTGATCTGTGATTTGCGGTCGAGAACCCACCATTCGCATCTTGAGATCCGTGCAGAGGCGGGCAAGCTGAACAGCAAGTCGGGTTACTTCCTCACTGGAATCAGCGATAGCCTTGGCGCATTCGATAAGATCCTGAAAGGGGAATATTCGTGGGAATTTGGGAATGGACAAGAGATTTTCTGTCCTAAATTTCTGGATATTACTCCAGACCAGGGTGGTGTCCAGTACACCTTATCCAGTTGGATAAAAAGGCTAGGGAGTTTACAATTCGTTTTGGATATTCCCCTATCGAATGAAGGTTTGGCCGCAGATATGTGTATCCACTCATTCCACTGGCCGGATATATTTACTCAGTTGATTTTTTGGTTGGTAAAAATTCGTAATCTGCTCCATAATTGCCTTTTCCCAACATTCCGCACTTGCGCCAAGGAATGAGCTTGTACAGTGGGCGTCGATGGTGGTGACCCGTCTGCGGCATCGAAAAGCACGCGGCGCGACCACACCGCTCGAGCAGGAATCCTCTCCGAGACATCAAATTAAGGGATTTTTCTTGACAGTAAGTTTTTTCTTATTAGTTACCATCAAATATGATGAACTAGTTTTAAGAAAACGTAGATTCGCCTCCGCGGCGACGATACCATCGTGAGCGGCGCGGTCGCGTTGCTTTTCCAGGCCGAGAAAGGGTCACTCCCTTCGATGCCCACTGTAGATGGTTCAACCGAAAAGCAATACGGACAAAAACCCTGACATCCTGGAAATTATCCCCAGGTGATACCTTTACTGGATACAGTCCTAGCATGGATCCGTTGATGACCAGTTCTCGCACAATCCCCGAAAGACGGGTATAACTCCTCATAGAGACAAATGTAGGAGCAGATGAAAACAGATTTGAAATCAGCGTCGCGAGCTGCGTTAGGTAATACACACCTCGCTACGAAAAGCCATACTGACCTAGTATCCTTCCCTAGTAAGATGTTAAACTTTTCAGATGTTATGAATATTTGGTGGAGGTGGAGAGTTATACCTAGGATGGGCGGTGCGGTCAAGCTACGCAGTTGGCTTATTCGTCTAACTGGCCAATCACGGAACTCATCTAAACCGCCTATTCCAGGTATAATGCTCTACATACAGATGTAGTGGATTCGGGCACGAGCGAATTCAGGTTAGCACTGCTCATTTGAAAATCTTTCGGAGCATCCCAATCCCAAGCATCTCGGGAAGGGCAATTCATTTTTTTTTCATTTTCCCTCGATATGGCCTTTAATTTTGCAGTTTTTATTCTTCCCAGGCAGCTCCCTGATAACTAAGTATATGCTTTCCAAACATTCCATGATCGGTGTCCCACAATTCCTCACCTTCTTTGTTCCACCTTCCCCGCGTACAAGTTGTGAAAGACGAGCCATGAGAATAGCCATACGTTTTGCTGCCGCTACGATCTCATTTTCTTGACTTGACCATTGTTTGAGTTCCTGCAAATAGCTGTTATTTGCTGCTGCTGAGTGACAGTTGTCGCCAACGTCATCACGTACGTAGGCGAAGTGCGATGATCAACAGCTACTCAATCAGCTGTCAACCGAAGAAAATCGCGTAAACATGTACCTACTAGTTACACATCGAAAACAAATAAAAGATACAGTTCAAAATAGTTTGTTGAAAGGAACTCACGTTGTGCAGCGAGTGGGCAGCTGAGAGGATTGGCTGGTGGCTTGCCTGTGGCAATGGATACCTAAAAATACTTGAATTCCTGAGAACACCACCAAAAGTAACAGGGAAAGACTTGCATACCTCTCCCAGAATGCTCTGGTCTCTTCTTCATCGTCGTATTCCGGCGGTGGTGGTGGTCGTGGTGGTGGACTGATCTCAACTGGTGGCGGTGGCCTTGGAGGAGCTGGGATTTCCTCTCGGATGATCATCTTGTTGTGGACCACTGGTGGCGTTGGTGCTTGCGGCGGCACTGTGCGGATCACTTGGGATGACTGCTAAAAAATGAAAAAAAATTATGGGGGGCAAAGTCTGAATGTGGGAATATATCCTACGTACCTGAGGTGGTTGGTAAGGTGACGCTCTGCTCAGGCTATCCTGATATGCTGAGTGTCGGCCGTTCTGAATTCCAGCTATGGCATCGCCGACAGCTTTGACTGAATCCAGAAGACGATCGTTAGCATTGCGCCAGGCATTGCTAGCACCAGTGTCACGAGGGCTCATAGCCACCTGCTTGGCTTGTGTGACCATTGGAGGGATGGCTGGAAGCATTGCATGAATCATGAATCAAAAATCAAACCAAAAAAAAAATCAAAAATCATCAAAACATGAATCATGCTGGAAGCATGATTCAGTTTGGAGAAGTCAAATTGTAGTGGCACACCTTGCAGTAATTTTTTCGCCTCTTAAATCATACCGCTGTAAGAATTTCTAAACATTTTTACTGGGTGCTTAATAGTGATTGCTAGTTGACATCAATTGCTAACATTGTCAGCTACTACATTGAGAATAACACAGACAATAAAACTTTGTCCACGCTTCCGGATCGAAAAATCGGCAGAGGAAATCTTGCGAGGAATATTATAAGAAACAGGGACATTTCCCTGCCTCTCAGTCACAGCCACCACGTCTTGATATAAAGCGGAAGCAGCGAGGGAGGTATCTTGAACAGTTGTCACAAAACAATAGCCTCACAACAAGGAAACTAGGTGTGGAGCGTTGTACCTGAAAAAGGGGTGCGGCCGAGCTCTGATGCTGGTTTCATTTTTTTTGAATTCATTTTTTTATTTTATTCGTATTTTCATGTCATTCATCAAGTTCCTTAACCGAAGACCTCGGTGGCACAACTCGTTCCAGGTATAACGATCCAAACTACAAGTGAACAGCTCTTACAAATTTGACGTTTTCCAAATCACCACCAGATTTCGGCTAGATTTGTTCCCATCACCCATTTTAACTAGCCATTTAGAATTCTATCCTGAGGCAATATTGAACTTCGTGATTACCTACAACGTCAAACTCGTCAATAATTCGCACACAAAGCAAATAGTGGCTAATTAACTAGTCAGACCGACTCCACAAAATATAATTCCTCTAAATCCTAGACTATTGGCCTCCCACAGGTTCCCGGCTTTGTTTGTCTTTTGAAGCAATCACACACCGAAATGATCACATTTCGAAAATTTGATGCTCCCAAAGATCACTCCAGCTAATGTTCTCAACGAACTTTCATGAACAAAAAACTCGGTCTCTAGATAGGCTCCTGCTTCCAAATTATTTCGCCTTGGTAATAGCTTAAAGATATGAGTGGTAGCGCGAATTCTTGAGTGTCACGTGAACATTTTTTTCTCACAGTAAATATTGAAAGAGCAAGTGCTTCTTCAACAAAAGAAATGTGAGGTTGGGGAATTGTGAGCTCATGGAAGCTATCGGCAGAAGTTAGGATTGTTATCAAGAAAAAAGGTGCACCGAGTAATGTACGGTCAACGATTTTTCCAACAATATTCAAAAAATAGGAGAGGTACTTATGCAGAAGTCGAAATGGGTCCAAATTCAGATAGCCTCATGGTTTTTTCTTTGGTTCTGGCTAAGAATCCGAAAAATAATGGCCCACAGACATTTAGAGACTTTAAAATGTTTTTCAATACCAAGAAAAAGTTGAAGTATGGGCACAATCAAATTTCTTCCTTGAGGCTTCTCTCTTATTACACCAGCAGAGAAAACATGGTCAAAGATCAATGATTCTAGTTTTCTACCATGACAACGACTTTCTGTATGTTCGTAACCACTTTCTGTATGTTCTACAACCAGCCATGGTGGTCCAGTCTTTGAACAAAGAGTCAAGCTTTTTCAATGGGTCGTTTTTTTTTCTCAAAAAAGTTCTTTGGATGCACCTGCTTTCTTTCAAACCTATGTAATTCGTCAACATCTGGACGAAAACATAAACTCACATATAAACACTCGTGGGTCTGAGGAGAAATTTTCGATGGAAATCGCATGCGGCAGCACTATCGGGCGAAATTCATACTCATATTCACTACCAGACGAATCATGCCGGCGAGAATAGCGAGGTGCGTAGGAGGACGGCATGTTCGCAATCGCGACGGCGGCGAGGCAGAGCCGAGCTGCTGTCAGGAGAAGCTGGCGGCTGGGGCGGCGTTGAGGCGCTGGCGGTGGGGATGAACTCACCGGCGCGCACTTGGTTTGCCGCACTGTTTACTCGATCGCAGTATGCTGGTTCCTCCGAGTTGTCAGCCTCATTCTGTGCGGCCATCAACACACGATTACCGAGACGGGCAATCTGTAAGTGGAAAAAAAATTATGCGTGGTAAAAAAATGCTCAAGTTTGGGAATTCCAGATGTGGTATTATTACAATACCAGTTTGTTTGCATGGAATGGCCGATAGAGTATGAAATTCAGATTCGGATTTAATCCATGGAGAGAAAGAGGAAAAGATAAAGGAGTGCGGAACGAAGAGAGATGAGACTATGTACACTAAGGACAGCCATGGGTTGCTCCCATAATGGCTCCTCTCATTCCCCTAGCATTAGGCTTGCTTAGAATTTTTTTACTCTTTGTGAGGATTACTTCACAAAAATTCAAGCAGTTCCATAATTTTGGTCAATTTCCTCATAAGAAGAGGCTAAGATCGACAATACATAAAATTCGTGCAGAATTCTGAATAAATTCTAAATGCATCATCGGGATTACCCAGGGTAAATGTATTGACGTTCGTGTCAACGATGGGTATATTCGGGTGGTGTTCATACACCTACCCTGAGTAATCTCAATGATGCATGAAACCCCTAGAAACTCACTTGAGAAGTGTTGTCAACCATGCCCTGGGGGTAACTGTTTGCGATAGCATCTTCGCATCGGTTGGTGTAGCGACGCATCGCCTGTAAAATCAAAGCATTTCTTCTCGCAAGACTGAACGATTTTTTCTGGAAAGACAACAGGACTGTAAAATGTGATCTACCACAAGATTATTGCCTCACATGACTTATTTTAGGCATTTGCATTCGTTTTCATCTCTTCTGTCAATAAAAAGTTGATATGATGTGATGATATATGATTCCTAATTTTCTTCCAAGAGCGAAAAAAAAACACAACTGTATCGTGAACGGCTTGTAGAGGGTTTTGAAGGACTGAATTTTTTTTAAACAGGATAAGGGTTGTGATATAAGGTGAAAATTCTTCCAAATCAACAATGGCGAGCGATTAGCTGTTATATTTTCATACAAGTTTTCGATCTAGTAGTACTTCTATCTTTTTGGAAGCTGAGGCTGCCGGTATTACTCCTCGAGGAGTATAGCACATAGTATCGCCATCGCCTGTATGACTTCATTTTTGATACGTATCGATTGTGGGCGGTACGAAGTTGGCGACTATCCGTCCACAATCGATACATATCAAAAATGAAGTCGCAGCGATGACGGCGATGCTGGGTGCTATACTTCTCGAGGAGTAAACCGGCAGCCTGATGCGGAATCGAAGACAGAGGAGTCCATGTTTTTCTTTTCGTGTTTACATCTACTCAAGCGAACTACGAGGAAACTTGGAAGTATGAAAAGAACACAGACAACGAGATAGTTGCACAGCTGTGCAACACCCTTTGCCGCACCGGTGCCAACGGACAGGTGATGATCGTGAAACAGTATCTTACACAAAATTATACTTACATTCTCGCTAGCGCGCACGAACTCGTGAGTGTCAATAGCGTCGTCAACGTGCGATCGTAGGCGATGCAATGCATCGGCATATTGCCTAAATGAGCAGTATCGACTATCAAAGTCAATTTGGACTCTAAAAATTAGGCAGATGAATAAATACCTGTGCAGATTTTCAAAGTGCTGCTCGGCCGAATCAGTCTGGTTGTGCAATCTGATTTTTCCAGCATTGACTAGTTGTGGCGTCATTTGGTCAACCTAAACATGGTAGGCTTTACCCAAATAATATTTTAAATGTGAGACTCTCCTAGATGCCGTTCAACGGAATGACTACAAACCTTCTCTGCAGTGTCGACGATAGCCTCAATGGTGTTTTTGCTCTTGCATGGGCCACATGTTGCAACCTGGAAGCAATAAGATACTATACGACTCTTTTATGATCAAGACCTATCTCTAAATAAAAAATAAGTACAAAGGAAAATCGACATTTCCCAAGAAATTTCTAACTCTTTTGCCGGTTACTGTGGTTCTCATTACGAATTGTTAAACCGTTGCCAGTTAGTCCTGCAAAAAAGACTTAGTAGAGAAATTTATGGGCGAGGAGGGAATCACAAGGAGAAAGTGCTCTCCTGTGTCTTACTAAAAGAAGCAAGAAGGTACGATCCGGGCACCGTATGCATAACAAGGACTACCCAGGGTAAACACGTTGATAGTCCATAAATTTACACATCGTTAACATGGGATTGAACAACCTACACTGGGTAATCTCTACGATGCATCCAGCCCCGTTTCCACAAATAGAAAGCATTTGTCGTCTCCATGGAACTTTTCGAGGTAAATTTAACTTTTACCAACTTAATACCCACATGGCAATGGCGGACGCAGGGGGGAGAGGGGGGGGGGGG
>JARK01001387.1:371609-401788 GCA_000688135.1 Ancylostoma ceylanicum | reverse complement strand
CCCCCCCCCCCCCCCCCCTCCCGCCCACTTTCTGCGTCCGCCATTGCCACATGGATAGTCAAATCGATACGTAGTAATGATAATACGATACATAGTGATAAGTAAGCATGATGGGCATTGAAAAAATTGCAAACGAAAAAAAAATGACGCTCACCAGACGGGCCGTGGATGTCATGCTACCGGCGTGCTGTCGCAATCGATCTGACTGAAATGAAAAAACTTTTGAATGGATGTTTCTACATGGGTCAAACTTCCATAGACTGATATTATAGTAAAAAAAATCGCTTTAAAACATTTGATTCGATTTATTGCGTCTTTTTAACAACGCCATAAGTATACATTTCAGACATCAGGTATCACAGGATATCACAGGTTCATACTGAGCAGTTACCATTGAGATAAAAAAAGTATAGTAATCAAAATGATCTATGCTACACATATCTTGGACGTGACAGCACGTTTGAAAGAAGCACTGGAACATTTGGTGGTGATTCCCTGACTTTAATAGCTCCAAACTTCCAAATGAAAAATTTTGGAGATGAAAATGCTCACTGTAAAAATGCACAGAATGCAATTTTCAATATAGTAAGCTTATTTCTATCCAAAACAGCACTTACCTTATCAGCGAAGTTTCCTTCCCTGTTCGGCGCATGAGGCTCTGCATGAACTGCCTCGACAAACTGCTTCAGTGGCGTGGTTATATCGGCGAAGTCTTCCACCTAAAATCCAGCCATTCTACGGACTCCGAGGAAACAACTGGATTCAATGGATGTGCAGCGCTTTACTTACCACCCGATCCGTTAGGATCTTCTTCATGAAGTCGGCCAACTCTCGAAGTTTATCCTTGAGCTGTTGACGAATGGCGTTTGCTTCTGGTGTATTGCCGAGACCACGTCGTTCCAAATCAGCCAGTTGATTAGCCAACCGGTCGATATCGGAGCACAATCCGAGGAGGTGGCTCCTGGATTTGGGAAGAGTTAAGGGAGTCAAAAATCTGGAGTATTTTCTCATTGTACCTGTCTTGTGGATTGAGTCTATCTGCTAGTCGTCGCGCGTCTTCTGTCATTAATTTCATGGCACGGAGACCAAGACCACCGTCGTCGACTCCAGGATTGTCTAGCCATCTGAACGGACAACATAGGCTTACTTATGAAAAGCTAGGCCAATAAGATCTTCGAGGGATAAAATTTTCGAGCCATACTTGATAGGGGTACGCTAGGTACATATTTCAAAAATTGGATAGAATTTAATGGTCAGGCAAAAATGTTTATCAATGAATTCGATTCATGATCTGTGTATGTGGAATATAGCCACAATATTTATTTCGTCGCTTTACTTCTAGATAAAAACAAAATACGTAGATCATTTATGATCAGCTGCATTTCTCTGGTAGATTTCATATCTCTTTCCAAAAAAGATGCCAAAAGGAAATGAAAGCGTTTTTATACATCACTAAGTAGCTGTATTATGCATGCTTTTTATTGGCGTCAGCCTAGCTTACTCTTAAAAACGATGTTGGGTTCCCTTGTTTATTTATCTATTTATCTATTTATTTATTTATTATTTATTTTACTTATTTAACCCTCCCTTGTTTATTTATCTATTTATCTATTTATTTATTTATTTTATTTATTCGATACAACAAATTGGTGCGCTTTAAAAACTAGTGATACGATTGCCAATGACACAATAATGTCAGTATCTAAAGCGACAGGCTGCGTGACAAGAGGTACGCTGCTGGGCTGTGATTGGTCGATTCAGGAGGGCGTCGCGGCTGCAGCCATGGGAGGTACGAGCAGCTCTAGGGAGAAACAAACAAGTTTTCTGAGCATGGGTGGGACTGATGAATGCTATTGGAGTCGACTAAGTGTACAGAGATGGTCATCGATGTCATTCAATGCGTCGAACTCAAAGGACCAAGTTGTAATTAGGAAGCATGAGCGTGCGGCGCGGTCGCGTCGCGGCGTACGTCTTGGATGCCTCCCAAAGCGATAAAACAAACTTGGCACAATTACCCTCCATTTAATGGTCACCCCAATATCACCAAAGACTGTTTAACGTGATTATTTATTTATCTGTTATTTATTTATTTATTTATTTATTTATTTATTCATTCATTTACTACGCAGCGCACATTCGCATTTTTACTCGGTTCTTGCTCAAAAATCTCGAGAGGAGCAAAGAATACCTATCGATCGATAAATGACCAGATTTTGCTGACAAACGTCTTAAATGCCCCAGCAGTTTTCGACGAACAAAAAATATGTATGTACCTAAGTGCCTGCTCAAGACGTCCAGCGGCGGTGTGGGCTGGATTGGCTCCGCCCATGCGGTGAGCATTCATCAAAGCATCCGGAAGCATTCCGGAACTGTGCTTTGTGCCGACAAGCTCCTAAAAACGACGTAAAGTGCACTTTTAATGAAAGTGAAAAACGTCGCCTCGACTGACCTTGAGCTTCTGAGCACAGCTGACGGCCAGCCCCTCGTTATCATATCTGCCTTGGTTCCTGAGCTCACAAATGGCATCTGTCAATGACTGAATCTCAGATATCGACCGCTTGATGGCGTAGCTGTCTTCAGGAAGAGCGCGAGAAGCAATGCGGTCAGCGTAGTCGAGGATGCGGCGAATAGCCTAAATTAGCCATGTCATCCATATTAATCTGGAAAATTTGCCCAGAGCGTCTACTATGTACCTTCTCTCCAACTGCTCCAGGACGCGCTCGTGGATCACCGAGCCAATCCAGCGCTGCTGTCAGCAGTGATTTAGCCGCTGACAGTGCTTTTCTCATAACTGTAACGTTGTCGGCGTCCCATTCGTCTTCATCGTAGGTGGTCAGTTGAAGTACTCGGATGATCTCGTGCATTTCGTCAGTCATACGTTGAGCGAGGTAGTTCCTAGACAAATTGGGGTTTTGGTTAATATCTTTTAATCAAAAAAGGCGACAAAGATATAAAGATCTCTAGGAATTACCTGTTTTCAGCGGCTTCTGCTTGACCGCGCTGTTGATCTTGCCCGATTTGAATGAAGATTTTCATGGCACATATAAGAATAGGTGACAGGGTTCGGATTTGATCCAAACATCTGAAAAGAATTGTTCTTAAAGAGTTGGTTCAAAAAGCCCGAGGAGCAATAAAGCTTCCCCGTCAAATTAAGCGTAATCTGACTAACTTTAGTAAAGTGGAAAAATTTCACAATGCGGGAAAAATAGGGCGACCTTCGCTCTCCGATGCATTGATATTACCATAGATTAACAATCAAGTCAATTTTGGAGATAAATAACAAACACTGCAATTCTTGCGAAAGTAACTACTGAATCTGTAAGAGCTCTAACGTCTCAGAAAATTTAGTAACCTCCAATGTTCCGCAGAGCACTGACCTGCACAAAATATCCCTATGAACTTGATGGGTGAGCTCTGCCTGACGATTTGATACATCGGAAGAGACACGCGACAGCCAAGGGGTAATGTCCTGAAACGTTTAAAGTTAGGAGGAAATCTCGGATGGTAGCGAACGATGTCATGCATTTGGTCATTGGTTCTCAGTGGTAATTCCTGATGGAAATGAAGTAGCCATAAACACCTGTACGAGTACATCATGTATCATCAAGCACTTCATGAACGGAGCCTGAAGTTTAGGGCACAGTGCTCTTTCCTAAGTGATGCGGCACCCCCCTGGCGCAACGGCACAGGTGCTGCGGCACTCACACCGTGCAACGGCATGAGAGCTGCCGCACTTTCCAAGCAACGTCATAGGTGATGCGGCACTTCCTCGAGCAACGACAACACTGATGTTGCTGCTCCTCCCGTATATTATGCGTGGCTTAGCGTGTTGTGGGTACATTGGTATGTTTGTACTCTGCAGAAACTCACAAGGCCTGGATGCATCATTGGGGTTACCCAGAGCAGACGGGGTGACGTCCGTGTCAATGACGGGTAAATTTGTGTGGTGTTATCAAGTTTACCTTTGGCATACTCATAATCGCATACGGCCTCAGGTAATTGAGATTACCCAGAGTAACCTGTGAACTGTACACATATTTACCCATTGTTAACAGGATCGTCAACACATTTACCGTGGTAATCTCAGTGATACATCCGGGGTACAGTCGAAGTCTGTGATTGGCCAGTTGGGCGAATTGACTAGTCGCAGAACTCGATCGCGTCCGATCGCGTCGCTTACTCCAGAGGCCGCATGCATAATTAAAGAGTACCCATGGTAAGGCTTAAGGGTCAACACCACGCAAATTTCACCATCGTTAACACGACGGTCGACATGTTTACCCAGGGTAAACTCAATTACGCAGACCCACGTATAACGAAGCGTACATGAAGCTCCTCTCTAGCAGAAATTGCTTTTTTCTCTAACGTAATGGTTTTGTTCACTGTGAAAGCTTTCTAGTATTTTCGTTCACTATATCTAAGACGTTAAATTGTACGCGAATGACCTATGAAATTTGCTTTGGTCGCATATTCCCCTCGAAAGTTTCAAGTTTCACGGTGCCAGTCTGCTTTGGATAACGCTGCGGATACGATTTATCAAAATCAGAATAAGTACAAAATTGATGAAAAAAAGCAAACAGACCTTGACAAACTGTGCCAGATCATCAATACTTTCGATCACTTCCGCAACGGCGAGATAGTCGAGGACCTTACGGCATCCGCGAATGATCTTGCGGACCTAAATAACCACAGTACATTTGAGGAAAACTAGCAATCAGAGCAGGTGAACACAAAAAATGTTCTCTAGGAATTAAATAAAGTTTACATCCCAGGAACAGCTCAGCTTGCTGATGGCCGGGTCCGGTTCGGAACCGGCACCATATACGTAGAGTAAGGCAATGGAAATGGCTCTTGAGATAAATCGATGACTAAGAAGTGCGCTTCAGTCGTAAGAGTAACTAATTAGGCGCTAGAAGACCGATATAAAATGGGAGTTGACTGGAGAAATTGGCAAAAAATACGTATATCATAGGTACTAGGCGGGGCGAGTAGACTGGCTAATAGTAAACATGTAGCAATGACAAAAAAGAGGCTGACAAATCTAGGGAACGGTCCTAAGGTAAGAATACTACCGCCCGTGATATTTCAAGAGAATGAGAAAAATATTTTCGATCTGAACTTTTAAGAAGAGATCCTATGAGAAAAAAAAATGCAAAAAAGGCCCTTCGCTTTGGAAGAAGATAAAAGATACCAATGGTCGAAAATTTCGACCGTGTGGGATCTAGTATTTGGAAGCGACGAGACAGAAATAAAGGCGAGTAACATCAAAGCGGAAAGAGAATATGAGAAAGTGTTTCCAATAAAAACAAAAACTGAAAAATCAATAAAAATGGATGCTAAACAAAAGAATCAAGATTTTTATCTTGATTAAACTGGACAGCTTTCCTTGATTAGCGAAAAAATCTGGATTACGAAAGGAAACCACTTTTTTCCTCCTACGCGCTGAGTCACGAAAAAGAAACAGACTCATGAATGGACAGGCAAAACTGGACAACAGCTGTACCTCTGACTCATCGAAGCAAAGTAGTAGAGCGCTTGTTCCTTGAAGGATGCCTCTGGCGCCATCGATGAGCTTCTTCCTGGCTGGTACGGAATATGGATCACCCTGGAATATTGGCATAATACAGATATGACGGTGTATTTCATGCGATATCTTCAGGTCCCGATAAAACCTTGAGCATATGACAGGCATCCTCGAGCAATCGCGAGCTGGTCTCGACTCTTTGCAGAGCCGGTGGCATGTCTTGTTGCAGGATGCGATCATCCGACGAGTCACAGGTCTCATACCCGACCTAAAGCGTCAAGAATTAACCCATGCTCACCTGGTAAGACGTTTGATAGCTGTAGCTGGACTGGTACTCGCGCCTGTAGGACTCCTGCAAGTGGCGTCGCATCGACCGACGGGTGCCGTCGTCGCTGCACTCGCCGCTGAGCACACGTCGCCACTCGCAGAGCCCGCACAAGACGCCTGTTGACTGAGCGCATTATGGGGCGGTTAGTCGCGCGGTTACTACTCGCAAGCAAACATAGATTCCAAGGAAATAGCGCCCCCGAGCAAGCACAACCGCCGTTGGCGCCGCGGCAACTAGCCAGCCGGTCAGCGAGTGACATGCGAGACTTCTGGTTCGGGAAAAGTGCACGCTTGTTGGGAACAGGATCGGCTGTGAGTGGTTTTGCGAGTTCCAGGAGGAAACCCAGGTACATAGTAGGGCAACAGTAAGTGGCGAAATGCACAGAAATTACTATTTGAAATGGAATGCAGTTGTATACTAAGTGGTACCTTGGTTACATAGCGCTAGATTTTGGTTGAAAACCGTCCGTAAAAATTTGGATAGGGTACTATTCCAATTTTCCCAAAGAAAGATTAAAATCCATAAAAGTACGAGCTTGATCAGGTGCACATTGACCACCATGTACTGGACTACAGCAAATACCGTCACTACATACTAGATACACGAGTTCTACTTAAGCCATTTATGTACACTTTATAATAACACACCTTGGTAAGAACGGAGCAAGAGGGCAAATTGGCCTTCCGAGAACAAAAATTTCCCAATGAAAAATCTGCAAATCTTTATTTCCATTGTCGGATTGTCTGGCTGATCTTCAACTTTTCCAAGCATTCTATCATAGGACCGATTTATGTTGTCAGCTTCATCCGTTTGTCAGTCCGTCTTAGACTCTTTCCTTGTATGAAATTTTTAGGGTATGGGGCGTTATACCTGAAGAGGGCGGTGCAGATAGGCTCAGCGATTGGCCAATTTGCCCAGCTGAGCAATCGCACGTCTAGACGGCACCGCCCTTTCCAGGTATAACGTCCTATATCCAAATTTTCACAGCCATAGACTCCTGGGAAATCAGAAATGGACAATAGTCGAGCGCCAGCGTTTTTGCGCCGACCAGAAAGAGCGGTCTCTACAGTTGCTGCACCCCCCCCCCTATTCCACAGATATTTTTGTCCACATTTTCTGGGTATGGAACTTTTTGTGATGCTTATCAAGGGGGAGCCACCCCGAGAAGCTTTAGCTCGCCGAATTATATTTTCAAGAGGCTGTAAAAGCATGTGACGGATTTATAAACGTTACTGGGAAGATAGCACTTCCCATTGATCTTTCGAAGACTTTTCAAAAAGATTTAACACATTGCCACTAGTTCAAACACTTGATTAGTCTGTCCGTGCAACTCTAAAGAAAAATGGTAAAGAAGTTGAATATCTCTTGCGGAAATTATCGCTAGAGGACCAGAACGAACTGCCAAAGGAAAAAAGAGATCAGCAAGTTTAGATGAGATGAAAAGCTCTATTTACTTGGGTGAACTATGGTGTTTCAATACGCACCTACATACGCACGTGCTTAAAGGCATAAAAATTTCTGATGAATTTCTGTTAAACTCCAGGTGGCTTCTTTTCCCAAAGCCCGGTTTTCCCAGCTGCACTTCCCATGAAATGGTCACGATGCGTCTCCAAGCTGCGCGCTTTTGTCTCACAGTGCCACTGGAAATTCGTCACAAAAAAATCAGCAAAAAGCTAAACAAATAGCGGAAAGAGCTATCGATCAGTGATTAGATCGAAGTTCTAACGGGACTGAGGTATGCCAGACTTTGTGTTACATTGTGATAGTGCATTAAATCACCAAGTTCCTCTATGGATCGAAGATTCACAAACTCTACAACGCATTCTTTGATTCTTTGGAACCGAAAAGAGGTACATCCAAACAAAAATAGACAAGCTTACAAATGTTTTCGTAGAAATAGTTTTGCAGCTTGGTAGCGCACATGACAGACGAAATAAGCGAGAGAATAGTAGCCGAAGATGCATCCGGGATCTTTTTGTAAATAAAATATAGTGTTCAGAGAGACTAGACGAATCTTGCTTGCTGTAAAATTCTGACTAGTATGTGCTTAGGTGTTCAATACTTGAGGTGTTCAGTGGAAAACATTAGCCAATTGCTGAGAATTTTATGGGGCACACCTGATCATATTATCACGTTTGTTCGCACTTGGACCATCTTTACATCTTTTTTTTCTGCGTGGGACGACTCTGCGCGAACTAGGTGAAAGCGGATCAGAATTGAGAATGAACCTGGTGAATTTGAAGCCTTGTAGTGGAGGGAGAATTTCAAGAATTTTAGGAACTTGAGGAGCATTTCAAACAACTATGGCAAGGTCTAGTGTTTCGCAAAAAAAGATCCGTGCCACTGCTTCACCTGAACACAGTGTTGCCTCAAAACTTTAAACTCATTAAGTAACTAATACTATCTCCCACAATTATTCAATCTCGGGGTTAATTATTTTTCTTTTCTTCTCAATGCTCAGTTCTTTTCAATGCTGTCTTAGCATTGATAGGAAGAATTTGGGTATAGGGCGTTATACCTAAAGTGGGCGGTGTGAAGGACCCGTGTGGTTGGCTAATTGGTTGGATTGACCATTCGCAGAGCTCAGCTGCACCGCCCTTTCCAGGTATAACGCTCTACATCCGAAGAATTTTACCTACATATATAAATCCTGCTCACAAAAAAAAACTTGGGTTTGGGACAATAACCGTTGCCATCTCACGCTATATCCCTGAAAAGAATATCCGAAGCTATGGGATTTCGTGAGTATGGGACTCAGTGCGCATAGATTTCTAACAGAAAGCCGTTGCAGTGGATTAGAAATGAGCGAATCAGTCATTCTCACAAATGAGGTTGATTTTTCCTTGAAAAACTTCCTCGACAAAATGCTTCTCCATGCCTATGAAGGCGAGAGATTGGGCATGATCTCCTTTTTCTGCGGGTAACACAGACGAGAACTTCTCACAAATATGTATAGATAAAGTTCCCACTGGCTACATGGATAAAAAAGCTTTTATTCATAAAATTTGCCCACATAAGCTATGGGAGCCCAGTAGCTTTCTTAGAAACATTCATTAACGTTGAGAAGGCTAAATTCATGGACTTCCTCCAGAAATTCTCGAAATTCTATTCACCTAGAATAGACGAGTTTCTGGACAGCATGGTAAGATTTTTCTATCGTTGTGCCATAAATTTCTGTAGCTGCATCAGATGAGCCACTTATTCAAAGGACACAGAATAAAATTTACATCAAAGCGTTATTAATTAGATCATACTCTGAAATGTTCCGTTTCCTCGCTTCCCATTCTTCCCGCGAAAAGCTCTTAATGCACCGCGCAGTTCTTTCCCGACCACTAAGAACACCCCTAGCTCTAGCTTTGCTATCGATAAAACGTCTAATGGACGATCGCATCCGTATCTCTCTAATAGCAGATCCTCGAATCAGATCCGGACCGAAAAACAGCGAGCGCGGCTGCGGTGGCGGCGGCGGCATGTGGCGCGCGGGGGCGGTCGGTCGAGCCACCGCCGTCATAACATCCATCGAGATTCACCCCCACGTTCTTTTAGCTGCCAACCACCTGTGCATCTGTGAACAGGTGTGACGCTCGGAATGCGCGCCATGAACACCAGAGGCCATAAAATATTAGCACCGTGTTAACGATGTTCTTGAAATTTTACCAGATATAATTTTTCTCTGCTCCTCGGCATGTATGTGAGGGATGAGTTGTGGGTGCGCAGCTGTCAAAGTGATGTTTTATCCGTGATCCGCGAGGAGAAATGACGTTGTGCGATGTTATTTCACGGTGAAAATCTCGTCCACGTCTGTTACTAAGGACGTTGGTGAGATACCATGGACATTATACAGTCCGATCGTCCATTCTCACATCAATTTTCTCGTTTTCACAGGGTCTCCAGACAACCTGTGGTATTTTTGTAACCGCAGTTTGATTGAAAACAATAAATTTGCAACAGTAATGCACCAAAACGGACTATGACTATAAAATGGGAGCAATATTGAGCAAATATTGATGAGCACCGCGTCGGTAAACAAAGACTATTGAAAGGCAGACGGTGCAACGTATATGTAGGAAGTGCAATAAATAATTCGCAATGTAGGTAACTTTCAAAAAATGTAGGTAACATTAGAAAGTGCGATTATCCACATTATCCACCGATTATGAATGGTTGCTCACTCGTCTTATAACACTAGTGGAATACCGAAAAACAGATTGCCACCTATATTTCCAGGTCTATTTTCCTGCTACCTTCACCCTGCCGGGTAATGCATTTCTGTTTTCGCAGAAATGCCTACGTCATCGTTCATAAATCCTTTTGTGTAAATTTCTGGCCACCTTCCCATATAAGGAAATCAGTTCTCTCAGATTCATTCAGAATGAAGGAGAGGGAAGTCCCAGTTACCTTATGAAGAAAATTATTTTTGAAAAATACATTCCTTGCAGTAAGATTCACTAGAAACCCCTTGAATACCTTTCAACGCTTAGCGACAACTCAAGAGAGGATCACAACACTGGAATTACGCATTCTGTGTACCAGTTCCAGCTACAGGATTGTCAGATGTAGGATTACCAAACTAATCATGATGGTGTACTACATAAATGCAGAACGGTTGTCATTTACCTTTATAAGGTTATCAACAGCTCTGGACACGAGACTGACCGGCCGGGTGAGATCCGGCATAGCATTTCCATCTTCAGCTTCTTCATGGAGAATTACGAGCCGAGAAACCTAAACGACTAGAAATTTATTAGAAATTGAATATTTTTTCTTCAAACAGTCCTAACTGAATCGAAAAAAAAAATGCAAAAACGATAATGGGGAAGGAATTTTAGTGAATAATGTAATCTGTGAAAACGTGAGACTTTCACCAAATAGTTGGATGTAGCTTTTTCTCAAAATTTTTCCCTAATTTCTTCTTCGACAACGGCATGAACTTTTTTTCCCGAGCATACTATTTGAGCTTTACTAATTAAGAACAAATTTTAAGAACACAACGGCCAATAAACGCATGAACAAGCAGTACCCAGTGGGTAGCGCCTGGCCAAAGAACAAACAAACCAAGTTAACCAACGCTGAACTAACAAAGACAACCTCAACAAATAAAACAAGCAACATACACATCCATGTCGCCCTTTTGGCAACATGATCTGACAGACAGGACAGTCATCTCCAGTCACCCGTTGTTGTATGGTGTCCGGATAGACGAATTCGGGTAACGAACGACGACTACTGGCACGTGACAAGGACCGAGGCGGCTCAATCACTTCTCCACCACCAAAACGTTCAGCAGCAGCTAACACGTAGTGCAGCTAAAAGTCACAGGACAATATGTACAAGTGCACAGAAACGTGGGAACTGGAAGTTACCGGTGAGATACGTAGACAACACCACAGAGGTTGCTTTACCACTCGGAAAGGGAAGGTTGGATCTCAACATGCTTATAGGGAAAGACTAGTGGTTTAGAGATGAAGGAATAGAACAACAAGAAGAAGGCAGGTGCCAGAATAGCATAGACATTCAATTTGAGCACTAAGAATAACCTGTAACAGAATTAATATGTAGGAAATATACACATATGAAAAGGTGAAAACACACAAAAAAGAGAATACTACACTGAAATGTTGATATGCTTTCAATTAAAAATGTATTGTTATAAAAAAATTCACGGTCGTAAAGAAACAGGTGTTTCGCAAGCAGGAATGAAGAATCAGATAAGAACTGAAACGAAGAAATAGAGAGTAATTAGTGGCAGAAATACATATTTCCTTAACTGGAGAAAAAATCTTCAAAAAGGGCAGCCAAGAGGAAATTAGAAGATGATTGAATGCAAATATTACAAAAAAAAAAAGAAGAAGAAAGAACGGTAAAAAAAAAGCGAAAATAAAACTAGCTTTAATTTTCTAGTCATGGGGAAATCAGGAACATTGTGAATAAAAGGTGTAGTAGGAGTACTGCTGTATGAGTAGGTGATGCAAACGCAAGTGCTGCATGGCCAAAATAAAAGACATGACGAATATTAGTATTGCAGAGGCTTTTTGCATACGACAAGATTATTTCAAACAGACAGTACTTCAGGGGTCAGAAACATGCGCAGAGGGACAGAAATACGTGTAAAAATGCACAACTGGGAGAGGAAAACAAATGGAGAGGGAAATTGCATCGGAATCACTGATAAAATAACGACAAAACACAAGGCAGATCCTCCTGCACCTTTGGACTAAGGGTATGAAACGTGTATATAAAAACTCTTAAACAGAGACTAGGTATATTCTTGTACTATCTAAGAGGCGAAGGAAATGCGTAGGATCCACTAAAAATGACATTTATTTGCTTGAAATGTGTACATTTAGTTGTAACTTCAATTTCTGCTTGGTCCGCAATTATTATAGGACGTTTTGAGTTCAGCTTATCCCAACAACGTTAATGAAGAGGCTCAGCTCGGGATGTGAGGAAAATGAGGTGCAGACAAAAACGGATCAGTGAGGGAACGGAGTTTTCAAGAATGATGCCGCTAAAAGCTAACTATGATATAAATTTGAAGAGTCATCTACGAGTGTTTGAAAAATAACTGGAACGGATACAATATAAACTAGTGCAAAGTTTCTGTCTGCTGTATAGAGGTTTTTTCTGCATCACTGCGACTACCACTGCCGTCAGCCAATTGGCGATCCGTAACAATCTTTGACACCATGAGTGTTCTGACCCTCCATGCGTTGCTTTTATAAGGAGGAGCTAATCCTAATGAACTTTGAATAATTAAAAGAACTGTGCCCGATCTTGAGTTACCCTAGAGTGATCGAACATCACCTTTTCCTCAAACTGGTACTCATAAAACCCTACCAACTACCTACATTACCCGCCATACAATAAACTTGCTAGCTAATGCTGGATTAGTTCCCGTAGAGAGATTCCCGCAATCGGATCCTCATTATTGTCCGTAATCCTATCTGAACCTCTATAAACATAGTTCTACCCTTCCAAAAAGAACTATGAAGCGAATCGTGGCGTACTATTCCCAAAAAGTCGCTGGAGAGATATACTCACAATGGAGGACTTCATCAGATGAACTTGATGTTATCTGGTGCCTCACCATATGTTTTTTTGTATGTTTTTCCGCATGACTCTGCACTTGCCGTTATGAAGATTGGGGACACTTTCCAAACAGAAGCTTTAGCAAATGACTGAGGGAAACTGTCAAACGGATACAGTCCAGAAATTATTCAGAAGGAAGATCAAATTTTCCAACTAAAAAACTCGAAGAACTCCATTTTGATGACTTCAAGCGCTAAATGTATTAAAGTTCACAATGTGTTGAGAACGCACAATAATTCATTGCAACTCAACCATAAATCAGCATTTGTAGTATGGCCACGCCCAAAATTATTCAGTGCGCATTGTTAAGGTTATACTACCTAAATATTTTGAAGACATTTTCTGAATGGTCTTCCTCATTACCATGCTCTGGGTCAAATAACAATTGTGTCTTAGAACTAGTACTCAATTTAAAACCATGTCTTGATATTTAAATTACAGCCGGAAGTTGAGCTGTGGGTGAAAAACTTCCACAACAGTCAAGATATGGAGGTTGTGGAAGGTTTCAACCCTCAGCTGAAGTTCGGGCTAGAATTAGAAATGGATCCATAATTATAGATTGAATTCTCAGAAATTTCTCGAAAACCCTCCGTGCAACATTTTCTCTAGGCCTTCCCAGGAGTCAACTCGCAGAAAAGGACGTCACAGCGTTTTTAGTGCATTTTTCCTAGTTTAATCTGTGTTGCCATATTTCCAGAACAAACATGTGAAAACATTGCGGGTAGTGTTATCCAATCAACAAAGAACGTTTCTGACTGTGACCCAAAAATCTTTTCAAGTCGGTGAACCCTCAGGAGAAACTCTAAACTAGCGGTTATCCTCTATCCAAAACGCGGAAATGAGCCTTCTAAGACCCAGGAACAAGGTCCCACCCCTCAATGAATCCTGCAATATCCAGAAAGATTAAATTAGCAAAGTGCACGCAGCCCCACGAAACCAGTTGAAATCGATACGCCCTGAAAGAGAGAAAACTCGCACAATTCGGCCACTTTTTTGTCTCGTCTCAGTTTTAATGTTGTCCGTTCAGCTAATCCAGTTGTTGGAAGGAATCTAATCGGTGCGCTCTGCTCTGTTTGCAACTCTCGCCCACCACTTCAAACACACGCACGCGCACTGCACATGAGTAGAATTATCGATTTTTCGCAAGAATAGTGCAATCGGTGGGTAGGTCAGTGCTGATCTGATGCATTTTTAGCTTACTTTTTACTGTGCGGCACCATGGAAACAAAGGAAAAACGGAATTTACATAATAGAGTACCGAGCTTAATAAAATCGCGGCGCATGACATTCCTTGCACAAAAAGGAAAGGAAACAAAAAGAGAAAAAAGGGTAGCAGAAGGGATCACATGTTTTTCTTTAAAAATGAGTGACAGCTCCACCCTTTCAGTGACCTGTTTTTTTTTTTGGTCAAAATTAAACTAATTGTTCCCGAGCCAGGGTAGTTCATTTCAATTTACATTCTAGGAGAAGTCACCAATAATTTTTCATCAGCCAGTAAGATACCCTCTAGAACCACGCCCATCGCGCCAAACCAGTAGTCACCTCCTCGTTTCCTCAACCCTTTCAGTGATCTGCTTTCTCTTCAAAAATTGAACTAATCGTTCCCGATCCAGTGTAGTTTAAATAAATTTATGTTCTTGGAGAAGTGAGCAACGATTTCTCTTCGACCAATAAGATACCCTCTAAAGCCACGCCCATCGCGCCAAAGCATTCAGTTCCTCGGTTGCCTCAACCCCTTCAAAGATTTGTTTTCCTGCAAAAATCGAGTAATGGTCACAGACATGGCCGAATACACTATTGGGTCAACTTTAATGAATGAAATGTTGGTGATACGGTGGAGAAACCGAAGCATGAGGGTTTTTTGACCTCCTGTCACAAATTGCTTCAAAAAAAAAACTGGATTGGACATCTTAGGAAAAACATAACAGAGAAAAAACCCCAAAGAAGCTTCGTAGAACTTTGGAAAAGACTTTATAGAAAAGTAAATCTTGGAGAATAAACTATCAACGGTAATTAGCAGAATATTTTCTGAATAGATTAAACTCAGACTACACTAGTTCCTAGAAGAGAGCCATGACGGCTTTGGAAACTAAGGAGCAGCTTTGGAAACTTAAAGGGTTTTAAGAAAATCATTAAAGCAAATGGGGCAAACAGCGTTCGAGCTCGCTCTGACATGAGAGAGAAATATCATCATCCTTGGAATACAGGAAGTGGCATAAGAACTGCAAAATGTATTAAATTAAGCTTTTTAAGCTAGCTTCGAAGAAAAACCTGTTCAATCTGCCGTTTAGCCCTTCTGTTCACTTCTTTTTTGAATGTCCTGTGTGCCGGAATATTTGGCCAATAATAAGAAAAGGAGCAAAACAGCCATGGATCCGGTTTTACAGTGCTTTCAAACAGCCGCCGCAATCTCCTTTTTATCCAAGCAAGTCCTTGAACAGAATGAAAAAGAGGAAAAAAGAACCTACAAAACTCTCTGATTGGCCTTGTAACCCGCATGTTTTTCATAAATAACACTTTTCGCAGCTTCTCATTGTCACTAAATGACATTTCCACCAAAATTTATCCCCCATCTATAGTCTGAAGCTCAATGAGTCGCCAGGATACGACCGAGAGGGCGGCGGCTCCCCCCTAAATATATCGCGTAGTAAAGTGGCGCGTTGCCCCACGCTTTGTTGCCTCGGCTCACATCATTGACATAAAGAAACCATGGGAATTGCTGCGGAAGATCCGCCAGCGAGATTAGACCGAGGTTATGCACATAATGATGTCATCACTCACACGAACATACAATGGACACACAACACATGCACGACATACACGAAAATGGACCTGGGTTAGGGTATGAAACAAACACATCTGTTAAGAATTTTTAAGAAATATGTGAGAAACAGGAAAAAATTACAGAAAATATAATGGAAGACTAAAAAAATGAAAATGCACCTGCTGAGCCACCGGCTCGAGAATACTCTCGATTGTCTTCGTGTGAAATACAGGCATATTTCGATGTGATGTAGTTTCGACGACGACGCGACAATACTAGCAGTTCATTACTGAAAGCTCACAAATCTAAATCCAACTAGAAATCCCAAAAATTGGCAGAGAAACACCATAGGTCTCGAATCCATAGGAAAATGATAAAATTACGAAAATCAGCAAAAAAGAAAAAGATCGCTGCTTATTGAGAAATCATTGATAAAAAGGCGTGAAGCGAGAAAAGTGAAGAAAAGAACTGAAGAGCTTTTTCTCTGGTACGACATAGCTTTCAAGATGAGTAGCTGCCAGGAATTGATAATAAAAAATAGCAAAATGAAAAGATAAAAAAGGTGAAATGGAGAGATGATGTGAGGGAAAAGAAGCACTTTGAGGCTGAAAATAGCCCTATGAAAAGATGGAAAGGAGGAGTTCAAGAAGCTCAAACGCCTGGGAGTAACGGGGAGACCACCCGTAACGGCATATTTCCTTGGAAGTGACGCAGGGGGGGAATGAAAGAGGTCCTCGACCCGCCAGGATATGCGCTTGGTTCCCAGATTGTACCAACTTTCCTTGCGTTGGTAACGTTAGTAGGTTATTTCCTAGTTTTTTCAAATTTTATTTTGTTTGCGTTGTTTGTTCTGGTATAATTTCCTTGTACGTAGCACCTTGAGTGCATTTAATAAACATATAAGTAAATAAATAAATTTCCTATGTGCTACATACATACGTAGGCTTGATCAACTGATGCGTTCCAACTACTACGAAAAACTGCCGAGTTTGAGCGTGAAAAAGGCTTTTTATTAGGAATTCAGTGCCCCTGACCGAAAATCCGGAAAGAAATGGGTCTTAATAATGCTTTAT
Organism: Ancylostoma ceylanicum; assembly: GCA_000688135.1. Classification (NCBI taxonomy): domain Eukaryota; kingdom Metazoa; phylum Nematoda; class Chromadorea; order Rhabditida; family Ancylostomatidae; genus Ancylostoma; species Ancylostoma ceylanicum. The sequence goes on along the minus strand of JARK01001387.1, from coordinate 385,010 downwards.
CCATCACTTTTTCCTTTTCAACCTTTTATGAATGCTTATGTCATTCCTGGTAATCTATCAGAGCCATAAATTGTAGATACACCATCTAAACCAGCTACTATTATGTGAAATCCTTTCGTCACAGCTCTCTCACCCATTTTTGCACCTTTTATTCATTGATATTTATCGGTTCCACAAAATAATGTATAGTTTGCCTATAAAAATGAACTACGCATCACTTGCAGACTAATCCATGGCCTCCTGAGGATAAAATGCCCGGCTGCAGAGCAGCACATAATATTTTAACTGTCCATAGCAGCAGCTGAAGCCGTTCAAAGCACTTAACAAGCTTTTTTTCACAATTTTAGCAAGCATCCGGACAGGTGTCCGTGGCGCTTCACAGCGTCTATGAGTTTCTATTCACGTCATCCAGGGGTTCAAAGCGTTGCGATACCCTCTACATCTGATAGTCTTAACAGCGCCGGCAAAAAATCGCTGTTATGAGCGAACACATAGCTCTGAATGTTCTTTGCTTCCATGGTATTTGGTTTCATTTACACTGTTAAGCTTTACTTGAAAGAAAGAGGTGCTCTCGAAGCAGCAGACGCTCTCAATAGGGGATATCAGCCGTTGGGGAAACGGGTAATTGAGCAAGTTCCTCACTTTCCACCAAATCCCTCCTCAAAAATAGTGCTCAGTTGAGATTTTTAACCCTATGTTCACCATGTGGTTTCTTTTTTCTGACAATAAATCATTACAAGCGAGAAAATGAGAAAAGTTAATGCTTCTTCCATAAACAGGTGAAGAAGGAAATGGAAAAAAATGACATGTAACATAAGGAACTGAAAGAAACGAAAAAAATTTGGCACTGGGAAAAATTGTAAAAAACACAACGAGCTTCAATAGCACAAGAATGGTTTCGGATTCCAAGTTCCAATGAAGAAAATGTGAAAATAAGTGATTTATCACACTTAATTCCAAAAATACTTTGGTCACATTTCTGTGACACTTATCCACGAAAATCTGGGGTAGCCACAACTGTGTCAACAAGGAATTGCCAGAAGAAGAACAGCAAACTTTGCATGAAAATAGAACGAAGAAGACAACAAAAAAAGAAAGAAAAACAAAATGGAAAAAAATGAAAATAACATACACTAGGGATACATGGATTTTTACTCAACTATTCAAACACTGGCCAATTGTTTCAGCGAGTAACTACCGAAAGTGCAAATACACCCTTTTCTGCACAAATTTTTAGCAAATAAAATATTTTCTAGTAAATAAAATATCATGGGAAAAGTAGATAAACCTAGACTTCCGGGGAGAAATCTTTGGAAATTATTCTTTTCCGGATAAGTGAATTCTAGGGAAGCATTTGCGATTATAATGTCCATTCAAACATTGCCGTCGAAACGTCAGGCCGCCAAAAATAAAAAACCACTCACCAACCTGGTTGGCGTAGAAGTATATATAAAATAAATTTCGTCAAAATTTCAAAATTTTTCCAAAAATTTTGAAGACCAGAGTACTTAGATATCAAACAGTCCATTCAAACAAAATAATTTCGTTAGAAAGAGGAGAATTTGTGGTAGACTAAAACCGGAAAAGATGTAGCTTTGATTTGATTTGATTCGGATTGATTTCAAATCTTTCTAGTGTTAATTAAGCTTCAACTTCTGTTAGCACTGGTAATTTAAATTAATTTAAATTTAATTCAATCAAGGACAGAAGATAACTGGTTTCAGCGAACATTTAAAGAAGAGAAGTAAACGGCTTGGGGAAGTACAAAGGCTGATTGAAGTCGAGAAAACACACGAAGCGGCATGATCGCCGTAGATCACCCAGCCAATCGATAAGCGTAGGCGAGCCGATCGGTGGTGGATCAAATGACGGAAAACGAGGCAAATGGATGTGGATGAGGTGTCCGGGATGTGGTGGGGAGGAGGGAGAAGAAGAGGATTGGCAGAGAGGAGAGAAGAGGGAGCAGCGCGTTGAGCGCGTAGTGTAAAAAGGGACGGACGGGATGTTTTGCCGTCTGACTTCTCTGGCGCCCTCCACAGATCCGCATGCTGCCTCATCGCTATGCAAATGTGAACAACTCCATTACAACGACGCCGCGGCGGCGGCGGCGGCTGCGACGGCGGCGACGAGGGTGCGCCGCTCGCGCATAGCTGAGCGGCGAGCGCGCGCGCGTGCGCCGCGGCGACGACAGCAGCGGGAGGCCGCTGGCGACACACGGGGGTCACTCGAGGTCACACAATTAATGGCAGGTAGCTGGTGCGGACGAACGGGACGCGCGCGCGCGAGTCGGGAAAAACCGGAAGCGGAGGGGACGGCGGTGGGCGTTCGGAATACGTGAAACGGGAAATTCTCAGTGAAAAACGCGACAAAAACCCCGAATTGTTCAGCGGACGTTGCCGAAAAAGCCGCATTGAATCGCGAAGATACCGCACCGCGAAAAACTGAATGACCGCATCATGCGCGACCGCATGTTGCGTGCGCCAAGCGTGAGAGACTCCCATGAGGGGAACGAGTACACCATGGGGAAAAACTGTGAAGGAGACTGTGGAGAGTCACGATTTTCACGGGAATTTGGGTTTACTTTACATAGCATAGAAAAGCATTGCAAGGAATGTTTTGCTAAAAGCCTTGTAGCTTACCAAGGAAAGAACCAACAATTTCCTCCGGAATTAACCTGGTAAAGGCTGTACCCTCTTCAAGATCTCCTCACAATGTCTAACCCTTTACATCCTCTTTCTCCTGTGTGACTCTGATTAGTATTATGGGCCCGTATCCAATATACTTTATCCAGTCCCATAAACACGCCCTAGCGGATATGTTATAGTGGTTTTGAGTGTCTGCTATCTAATAAAAACATATTCATGGATATGCAAAACCACTCGTTCCACTACAGGTTATCTTTATCCGATCGATTTCCACATGATAACGATCCATGATCTACTCCTTCATTTTGCGTTGACTCTCATCGAGACACCGCACTTGCGCTAGGAAATGAGCACGTAGATGGATGAGTTATATTGGATGGCAAAGTGGATAAAAACGAGTGGGAATGGATATATGCCCGCTATGTTTTCCCTCCCACGGTCAAATATATTGGATACGGCTCCTGACCTATTGATTAATACGATCGCTATGGTCACGTAATTCAAAAATGAGTGGATTATTACGTGAGAAAATCAATAACGTTATAGTAGGTCAATGAGTTATGATGAAAATATGAATCGAATTGCTTCGTGAAAAAAAGGGCTTGGCTCATCAATGGGAGGTGCGGTCGTCATTTAGTAAAAAATCAACCAAGAAATATCTCGATAAAAGTGAGCTCAGCCCTACTGTCAGAGCCGAAGATGCCGAATCTTAGTCTAAATATCTTTAACTTTGATAATTGCTTAGAATGGGATGGGAAGAGGAACAAGAAAGAAAAAAAAAACAGAGAACAAGAAGACGGAAAACCTGCTTTTCCAGTCACTTCGAAGATGGGGTTGATGAAGAAAAGGTGGCAAAATGTCTTGGGTTGGCTGTTTTATTTCTCGTAGGAGATCGTTGGCTATCCTCGCCATCATGGCCATTGAAAAGTAGAACACCCAGTCAATGAAACTGATTGGAAAAACTTCAAGAAAATTCTTAAGCAGAAAAAGGGAGGAACAGCAAAGGAAGCTATTTTGTAAAAAAAAAAAAACAAAATAACCCTTGGTTGACGTTAAAGCTGTAGTGGGTTTCACAAGGGATGATAGTTGGGAAGAAGCAGAGAGGAAAAGAACGCGGGAAAGTGTGGAGCAATTGGAGAGATATGAGAGAAAAATATGTTGTCCGCACGGATACTCAGCTATTGTCGCGTTTGAAACAGACTATAAGCGTACGAGGAAAACTAAAAGCTCTATATAGCTGGCTACAGAACACAGCAGCCAAGACTCGGATAATCAAGCGGAAATTGAAGAAAATGAAAGAAATTCCTTTGAATAAATTTTCTATTGCATTTCTTTCACGAAGAAGCACAGAAATGGTTATTTTGGCTAGTAGAAACACTGACGGGTCCTCTATACAAGAGTCGGTTTCATTTGTATACTTCTTTGCAAAGGCAAACGTACGATTTACGAATGATTCACGCGGACAGGAGAAATAAAAGAGACGACAGCTCCTCGGAACTGTTCGAGATGGCAAACCCTATGGCAAAAAACGATTGTAAAACTGGTTTATAAGTGTTCCGAAACGAAAGCGAACGCAATTATGCGCGAAAAACCGAAATAATGACTGAGAAAACTGGAATCCCACACGAAAAACGATCGATACGCATGTTTTCACTGGCAGTATCTCCACCATGAGGCATGCAGAAGGAGTCAATGGAGGTGAATGACCTCGAAGTGATCCTTGCAGACAAAGAGGAGTCGATGACTGCACCGCATTGGCCGGCCAGCCAGCCCTAGCTAGCCAGCCAGCCAGTCAGCCAGCCGTTGATCCTTCGCATCAACAAACTGCCACAGACGAACAGCTGCCAAAAACGTTCCATCAGTGCTCTTTGTGCAGTAAGAGTGTAACGACATCCTGCAGCGATTGCACGAAGAACGTGGCTTGTCGTGCAGAAAACTTGTAGAGGTAAAGAAATCCAGGAAAACTAAGGTTGTTCGTTAGCGGTAGTTTTTTCTGGAATTGCTGCGCACCTCCATGTTTGCTCAAACCATCTGCACGGGGCGAGAATACGGAATCAGTTATGATTGCCGCCGAATATCGTTTGATTATTCCGGGAATTGTACAACACAATCAATAGGAGAAAAAAAAGAGCAAGCAATTGGAAAGATAGTGTCACGACATCTAGGAAAAATCTATAAACATATTTTCACTGGAAAATTAAAAGCTATTAGTATATCGTCACCATAGATGCGTAAGCAGATAATTTCAGCACGAAAGCTTCAAAGAATACGTCTCGGCAAGTTTTCAAATGTGATTTTCTTCCTCGACGTCATTCATGGCATAGAAGCCAAGACCACAAGGCTGAATCACACCATTACCAGAAAAGATGGAATAGAACAAGAATACCTAGGTCATGTCCCTGTGATAGAAACTGACTATGAATTTGCTTATTTATTTATTTATATTTATTTATTTATTTGTCTTAAAGATAAATAAATAAATAAAGATAACCTTGACATGCAGTGATAGGATAGGTGATGATGATGAGGAGATCAACCAAAAGAGGGCAAGGATCAAGGGCCGTTGGATTTGTGACAAATTCTAATTCAGGAACAGTTTGACGTTCTACTCCAGGGGCGGAAAACCGAAGAAGCGATGGGTAGACATGAGAACACGGAACCGTTACCAGATACAGGAGGGGCCAGGTGAATAAATCAATTTTTGGCTTAGGCAAGATATCCGAAGTAGACTAATCAAACTAATTAGCGAGAAAATGTGATCTTGCTTTTTTGAAAAGCACGGGATGGAGCAGGCCTGATCTGTTATAGGGAGGGTTGATCACACTCTGAAGATCGAGGGGTTGCGGTCCAGTCGATCGATAGATGTCAAGGATTACTCTGGAGCAGGGCTGTGCGTAAAGAAAATTCCAAACTTCTCCGTTAACTTGTTACGTTAGATCAAAAATGGTCGTTACGCGTTAATGCGTTAAGTTGTTACATTGACAATGCACCGACTTGCCCTGAAGTAACTTTCAGATTCATTTGGATGGTCAAAAAGTTATTGGGGCGCTCAAAAAGTCTTGTACCATATTTTGTACTTTTTCACAACAATCATAACATTATTCTTTATGGATGGAAGTGCCCCCCCCCCCCAATTTTTATGGTTGAAAAGTAATAGAAAATGTTCCACCACACTCTATTGCCAAGGAATTTCAATTCAAAGCCAAGAAATTCTGACATAGTCCTTGTGCGCAATCGGTAGAGAGTTTTCGAGAGCGCGGAGCCTGCGGTGCGTGCGCGACGCGTCCCCTTCTTTTCATTTTTGTGTCTTCCTTATTGGTTTTTGGCCCATAGAGAGCTGCTTATCTCAGGCAGTCGCTAGAAACGCTTACCTGAGCCTAATTCTGACGAACGGCTGAGCGAAAGCGCCGGACTACTGTCACAAACGGGACGCGCCGCACACGCGCCGCAGACTCTGCGCGCTCGAAAACTTTCCACTGATTGCGCACAAGGACTATAAAAAATAAATGTTGGTGCAGGACTTTCGGACCAACCTAATAGTATGACTTGTTGGCTTACATTCTGGTGTGTAAGGCTTCATTTATGTACATAACCAGTCTGGCCGTCCGGCTGACGCCGGACTTCCAGACTATTCATATGCTCGCTTGAGTTTACTTCGCGCTTGCGTCTTTTAGAGCAATTATATCATTCTCTCGAGTGAATTAGCTATTTGTAGCCATATGTAACCGATCCAACCTGGAATGAACACGGGAAATGGTTTATCATTCTTTGTTTCTTGTGAGTGATCCATTCATAACAATCAGCTTGAAGGTATAAAAGAGGACGATGCGCTGTGCTCAGACACAAATGAGGGTGGAACACGCAGGAGGGGAGGTGATGTGAGCAGAATGACGTGGGTGGTATAAAAGTCCCTGCTGAGGCCGAGTATTTGGTACTCTCTCATAGTATTAAGGCGCCAGAAGACAATTAGAACAAAGATAGACCTGATTAAGAGCATTTTCTCGCTCCTTTGCACCGGCGCACCTCTTCTCCATCTGTGGACCCGTTCGCAGGCGTTTACCCATTTTTGGACGCCGGCGTACCCTTATCACAACGGTGGACCCGTCTTCTCCCACATTGAGCGCCGGCGCACCCTTATCACAGCGGCGGACCCGCCTGTCCCCACTTTGGGTGCCGGCGCACCCTTATCACAACAGTGGACCCGTCTCCCCCACTTTGGGCGCTGGCGCACCCTTATCACAACGGTTGACCCGTCTTCCCCCAATTTGAGCGCCGGCGTACCCTTACCACAACGGTGGACCCGTCTCCCCCCCCCACTTTGAGCGCCGGCGTACCCTTATCATAGCATCGGACCCGTCTCCAAGCGTCTGACCGTAATTGGGCGCCGGCGTAACCTCCCTCCCTTACCGGACCCGTTGCGAATCCACCGTTCACCTTAATCTCCTCCCCACTACACTGCACCGCACCTCACCCATTCCTAACCATTTATATGATGTGGGTTGAGTCGGTAAACAACATGAAGAATGATTAGAGTGAGATAACCGACCTACTGTTGCCTCAAAAAGGCATGACCGAATTTCGTGACACACAGACACATATTCACACAGACACACACACACATACAGACTAAGCGCGTTATTATAAGTCATGATACATTGTATTTTCTTCTGTGCCAGATGTCCTTACACGTTTATATACGTGCGCAATCAAAGAACGCAGACCTATCGATGGTCATTTTGATAGATGAATGTTCCAGCAATTAATCAGAGAGAGAGGCAATCCAGTACAATACCGCATGTTCCTGACATGTGCTGGTATACATTTGTCTCAATCAGTTTCCTTGAAACTGCTTGAGACAAATGTCTAACAGCATAGTTTCGTCCTCGCTTTCGTTTATTCTATAAAGAACAAGAAAAGAAAATGCAAGAAAAACTACCAATAGGAGTAAGCAAAACCCCCTAAATGCGCAACCATAAGAAGCATTGCTCCAATCGAACAGGATCAAGACAAAAAAATCAAAAGAGAAATTAAAGTTTAGGAACAATATTGCATTACTCGTGGACATATTTTTTCCTTCAAAAAAAATTCAAAATTTCAACTATTCTGTATTCCATTTTAGAATAATCGATTTTCTAAAATAACTCAGCCCTAAGGCAATTCCATGGAGCCGACAGGCTTAGCGGCTCAAAATTTGATTTATTAGGAACTAGATTTGACCTTCAGAGTTAAATATGATTACTGCAACACTTGCTCAATCTCTTCGAATCCCTACATACATACATATATTGTAGAGGGATCTACATATGAGGTTTGGTCGAAAGAATCACGCAGAGGTTCAGAAAAAATGACAAGGAATGTGGGTTACCTTGAAGAGACTACTGGTTCTACTACCACTACTGTGAAATTCTCACACTCTTTTGCAAACAGAATTTCACAAAACTTCTGGAATAAAAGATGTTAAAGCCACTGGTAGAAGCTCAAAAAGCAAGCAACATAATCAACAAATGTTCTATAATATTACAAAGAAGAATTTGGAAAATGAATGACACTGGTGGAATAGCTGAGAAATCTGGGAGTAAAAAAAACGTGTTGGAGGGATATACTGAACAAATCCAGGGGCGGCTGCAAAAAAAGCTAAAATTTTTTAAAACTTCATTTCTTAAATTGATTTTGAGGTTTCTCAGGATCGCAGAAGTAGAGAGCGGCGTTCTTCGATCGCCGAACAACTGAATAATTTGCATGTTGTTGGAGCAGAGGCTCGTCGGGCAAATACTTTAGAATTCTTATTCGCGAGGCTACAAGAAATCAATTTGTGAGACTTTGAATCGAGACGGAACAATTAAACAAATGGAAAATTCATAAATTAGCTCTATTTTTATCGAAAAGTTCACAAAAACTCCGCCCATGATGCGGAAAACGCATTTAAACGCCATTGAATCGAAGCAAAAGGCACATTCCCCGCATCCGGAATGCATGCGGGGGCGTGGCATCTGGGGTGGTGGACTCTGCGACGGGGCGCGCTGGTCTGCGGTTTTCGTCTTAGCGATGTCAAACGGCGCAAGCCGTGAAAGCCCATATTTCATCTAACATCTTGACGAGGGCATTGCTTGGTTGAAAAATCAACGGGGGAAGCATTGATATGGGTTGGTACTTGGGGTTTTAACTCTTTGAATTCTCAAGGATTTACTTGTTTGGGAATAAAATATATGGTATGAAAGAAAGCTAATACGTATTTGATTGTCTAGTTACTTATGAATCCTTTCAGAAGCCGAAAAAAGCCTAAATGTTGACCGAAAATGAGCTTTTCATGTCTCATGTACTGTTGAAAACAAGGATTCTAGAGATATTTAAAATAAATGGGCAGCAAGTGACGGTCAAATCCTCATATAGTCTTTCTCTCTACAGCTGTTCAACCTGGAGTGGAGCGTCCAACTGTTCCTGAATTTGTCACAAATTCAACAGCCCTTGATCCCTGCCCTCTTTTGGAAGATCTCCTCACCATCCTCACTAATCCTGCTTTGCTGACCACTGCATGTCAATGTTTTTTTTTTGTTTTGTTCTGGTTTTACGCCCTTAATTTGCCTGCGCACCTTGCGTGTATCAATAAAGATAAAATATTTGCTGTTGTTTATTACTCACATTTTCACTACAGTTGCTCAAAACCTAAATTTCCTGATAACTGCCTATCCGTTATCACTGGTTAATTACCGCCACTTCTATTATTTCCCTGTGACTGTTCCGTTCATAAAGAAAGAAGCTCGGTAATTTGAATAGCTTTTATTTGGCTATTTATTTATTTATTTATTTATTTATTTATCACCACACTCAAGGAGTGCACGCCAAACTAACGCCGTTATGCAAACAAAGAAGAAAAAAAGAATTGAATGAAGTTAAACAAGGAAAACTAATACAAGGGGAATTACACATCTTGACCAAATAAATATCGAGTAAATCTGTTGATTTAATAAACAGTATGGGCAGGTGACAAAGTTATTTTGCCTTTATTCGGTCCGAAGTATAGGATAGCTGCACCTCCTTCGCAAAGCTTAGTATGTTTTATGCGAATACATTAAAATATGAACCAAAATGATAAAAGAAGCAGGAAAACTTCCTAATGCTTCTTCATCACCAAGCCATCACCATAGCTATTCTCGGCCGACCAGAAAACTCGTCGTTCGAAGCGCGTCGTCACAGCCGCACCCCAAAACCCGAAAATGTCCGTCCCTGGCTCGATTATGTGGTGATGGTGAAAAAGCTGCTTGCAGTGAATGCGCCTCAGAGAGTGACATCATAGTTGAGGGAAGACGAATAGCTCCACTGAGTTCGTCGCTGAATCATCAGCTTTCTAGGCATATGGAGGAGGAGGAGAGGAAGAGAACAAGGGGAGATGAAGAATGATAAGATGGGTAGAAAAGGCAAGAAGATTAGAAGATACAGAATAAGAGAAATGTGATGACATGTTTCAAGCTTTGGTCGAATCCTGGGCTGGTGGAGGAAATGTCCTGAATGTCTTGGATTAGAATATGTCATTATGAGAGAGATGATTAGAGATTATATTCACTCCCTCTGACGTGAGATGTTATGAGCAGGATGGTTCAAATACCAAGAAATAAACACAAACAGACAAATCAATATATGTACACTCAAGTAAATGAATGAATATTCCAGAACACGTAGCATATGCTAGGACAGTCACAGCCGTAGAATCTGCAAATTTTCGCGGTATTCGCGGGATTCAAGGCATTTTCACATTGATTCTCTGGATTTTCAAGTAATTTTGAAAAAAGGAAAGCACCTTGAGACTCTGTGCAATGCTCTTCACATCCCTGTACCCAATTCTCCCTCAAAGAGGCTGGGTGAATGAACCTATCAGCGGACACGCAGTTGTTTCAAGTGTAAGTAATTTCTTCTTCTGTTAGAACTGACTCCAAATCAGCGATATTTCACTGGGCCCAGCAGAACCACTAAGTGCAGCACGTTCCACAACCCGCTGGAATGTCAGTGTTTCATGCGTGCAGATGCGTGCTGCGTCCGCATATCTGTCATTCCGCACGCAGCATCAGTAAATGTTTCGCTAGAGAACGCGAATTATTAGTCAGTGGGACAAGTGTTATCATTGCTCGGCTGCCTTTTCGTGAGATTTTCACGACAACAGTGACATAGACACTGTTTTACGTGTTACTAAGCGGTGGCACGGCTGTACACTGTTTCCTTAGGGACGAGAATTGAAGAGAAACAGGATAGAAAGACAGTAAAAGTCAGGCTCAAATCCGTGCTACTTGGTCTAAAGAAAGAGAGGTCCTGGTGCTCGCCGTTCGACGCAAAAATTCTATTTTATGCACAGTCACCTACAGGGGTCATCGATGGCGGTGACTCGTTTGCGGCCTCGAAGAGCACGCGGCGCAACCGCACCGCTCGAGTAGGAATCCTCTCCGGGGCATCAAATTACGGGGTTTTCTTAACAGTTACTAAGTTTTCTTATTAACATCCGAGTGATTAACAACTGTCAAGAAAACCTAGATTCGCCACCGTGGCGACGATTCCATCGTGAACGTCGCGGTCGCGCCGCGTGCTTTTCGAGGCCGCGAAAGGATCACCGCTATCGACGCCCATTGCAGTTGTTGTCGTTTCTAAAACAGATCGCGAACATAAATGTGCTATTATTGCATTTTACGGACTGAAGGTGCTTCACAATTAATTTTTCTTTCTCAAGATAATCCTGGAGTCCTTTAGGCCTTTATACCTCGGAGAACCAGGTAGGTAGAGAGAATTTTCCCTAAAGTGTAGTTTATACAAGGATTTCTGCAAGGTATATGGTTGTAGATTCATCCTCGAATCTAAATTTCCAAACGAAAGAGCAAAGGAACTGCAAGAACTCTCTTTATAGTCTTATACGTAGGTAATCAAATCGCGACACGATCCGGCTCTTTACACTTGAAAATCTTTGTTCCAAGTCAAAGCATCTCGAATGTTTACCGGGTTCAGGAATAGCAGTTTAGGGTTGTCCCAAAAATTTCTGATTATTCAGTTTATTTTTTTAGGAACGCATTCCATCTAAGCTTGTTTCGTAAGGCTACCAAAAAACTAGTAGATTATTCTTAATGTACTCATATATCTATATATATTGTCAGTGCTGGTTTCTGGATAAGTTTATTTCAACTTCACAGTACAGTAATTTTTTTGGAGTATTCTTTGTTGTGTCTCTTCTAAAACAGGGTCAAGAAGGACTCAAAAATCGCCCCCGTCCGTTGACTGGTATCGCCCTTATCGCCCTATTTGGTGTGATATAGATTTATTTATTTATTTATTTATTTATTTATTTATTTATTTATTTATTTATTTATTTATTTATTTATTTATTTATTTATTCAATTCACCAGCCATCTCTAGTGCTCCAAAAGAAAAAAATGAATGGCACACAAAATATAGCGCTGGAATGGTTCTAGATCGTGGGTGAAAGAGGAATCAGGCTCGTATTACAATTACGTATTCGCCCCCTAACGTATCCAGCAGTGAAGAATGGTTAACGGCACAGAATCCTCATTTATTTCATTTCGTTTATTTCTTTGAATGCCTAAGGCATGTAGCGCTTTCCAAGAAATTTAAGGAATTGGAAAAAAAAACTTAGAGTCCAAAATGATACGTTCATATCTCTACCATGTGGTGCATGACAACAACAGCATATCTAAGCGAAAAAATTTCCAAAGAAATTGGAATTTCCTGAATTTGAAAAGCGTGCTAGCCATGTGACAATAGAAATGGCAATCTGTCATGGCAAAGGAAAATTTTTTTCCAGTCTTGTTCAGTATTGTTATTGAAATAGAAGTATTAATAATAACATAGATTTGATAATAGAAATAGCAAAAGTCCAAAACGAGATGTAAACAAAGATATTTCACACCATAACTTTGTCCAATAAGATGCTTAATGACACTATCGAGACAAATTAACCAGGGCAAAACTATAAACAGGGTGTGAATGGCGTGAGAAAGCAGCCGATAGTGACTATTTATTATCAGCTGCAGCAGCAAGTCCTGCCAGCCATGGCGTCAATATGGCGGCTCAGGTCGTTGCTGCCGTGAAATATGAGACGTGTGCTTGGCCACGATTGGTTTTTCCTGTGTTTATCCGGACAAAGAGCCGATTATGGTGAAGCGTTGTGGGAAAAGTTCTCTTGAGGCTTTTCTTCTTTGCAATATGAAAGGAAAAACGAAGTTTCGATGAGGTAAACAACTTCTGTCCATGAAATAGCAAGAGAAGTATAAGTTTAACGTCTTTTCGTGGAAAAAATTTCGCTGAGATAAGAAAAATTCAAAGAAACGCCTCAGAGAGTGCAGCATTGTCTATGGAAGTGTTTCGAAACCATTTTTTCTTTCTTTTAATAGATGGCCAGATGTTTCTCTTTTCTAGCAAAAGCTATGGGGAATGAACCCTCACATAGGAGACTTGTCAAGAGGTTGTTCTGGAAATTTAGCAACATTTACTCGACCTTCTGAGTAATCCAGCGTAAAATTTCATAACCGCGGAACTCATGCGCGATAAGCCTCTCTACCCACCAAAAACGCTGCACTGACACCACTCGGTCGTTTAGTGGAGCTGTCAAAGCCGATTCATCAAAGTCCACCCATTCCGTTAGTCAAACGCCGCTACGCCATTCATAATGCTTGATGAGGTTTCGTGGGACCCGGAAAGTATAGCGCATGGACCACTCGAAGAAGTATGGATGCCTTTAGTGGAAAAAGGGAGGTGGAGGGGT
>JARK01001387.1:347309-371046 GCA_000688135.1 Ancylostoma ceylanicum | reverse complement strand
GGGGGGGGACGGAATTTTTCAAAAAGATTGCCACAAAANNTCAATTCACCCTAATATTCTTTTCTGTACGGTGCACCATTGAGTGTAATATAAATAAATAAATAAATAAATAAAATGCTAAAGAAAGATGAAAATATCCAGTGATCAACATCTTAGCGGAACCGAATTGACCTTTCCTTCACCAACTTGTCAGCAAAAGTGCCAGTAAGGTTAATTTGATGATAATCTTGGGGGAAAACCTGCCATTTTCGTGCATAGCCATTTAGCGTATTCGAGTGCCCCAGCTTTCTGACCCTTCCCTGGCCCTTCCCGTGAAAGGCAATAGAGTGAATCACTGAATCGGTATATTCATTCAAAATGGTTGTTATACTCGTGTTCATCGTATTGGAAACCCAGTGGCCATTTCCGCACTGGCGTTGGCATAGGCGGAAAGAGTCAATAAGTCAAAATATCGATATTGTCGTCCAAATTGGTTGTTATATGTGTACAGGGTGGTCCAAAAATACGGAGACACGCCAAAAGATTCACATCTAATGTTAGAAAGCAAGTTGGCAGCTCTGTTTTTATTATGGTATTTTCAATTCAGTGTTGAACAGAATTCACTATGATATCTCACCAACTTTCCTAACATCAGCGAGAAAAGACGTGAAGAATTCGAACTTGTTATTTGCTGTGGCGCGGAGGTGCCTTCCTCGCAGATAACCTCACGCTCTGAGGAGAATTACCCCCATTATACGATTATTGATGGTGATCCGATTTGATAAGCACGTTCAAGCCGTGTCGGGCATCTGTGAATTTGCACCGAATCTCGGGTCTCATAACCAAGGTAGCTGGTCTTTCACTTTCTTTGATGTTTTTCTGTTACCCAAGCCTGTACTCTTAGATACACTGGTAAATGACACTCTTGCACAATCACACACGTTGACGTTACATGCGCGCCTAGAGTACACAAAAGTGTAGTTGGGTGATGGAAAAAAATCTTTACTGACGGTCTAGTTCTCGCTAAAATTCACAGTGCTAGGTACTATCCTGGAGGAACCTGTATGATTGCCCAGATGAACAGCAAAAGATTGGATGCAAAGTGCCGAAACACGAGATCAGTCGAGGAACGCGCATCGCAACATTTAGGAATCTTAGTAGACATGTCCTCGGGTGGCCTAAAACCTCCGTCGGCCTTTGAGGGATGCGTGTACAAATTTTAGTTTCGATCAAATGAACCTCCAAATGAATTTCCATTTGGTGAATACATACATACAGACATTCTATTTTGTATAATATATACATATATATATACAGTGGCGGCGAAATGATTGCAACTTTTGGTTTTTAGTCTGTAACTTCATCCAAAGCAGAGATTGAAGATTCAAATTCTCAAAGGAAATGTAGATACTCATGTAAGATAGAAATAAGCTGAAACCTCCCACTCCATCAACTTCATACTTTTTGAGAAAAAAATTTTTGCAGGGGCCGAAATCTGTAATTTGACGCAGTCCGTAGTGTGTAACAAAATGGCGTCTATTGTTGGGATCTGGCCACGAATTGGTTCCATATAGCGGAGTCGACCTGTTTGCAGTGGGAAATATACGTGTGCTGACCACTGATACACATCCGCAAAAACTAGGTTAGCTTAGTTCAGCAGTGATCCTCCATGGATGTCAACATTGCTGCTTCTACCAGCTCTGTTCAAAAGAGAACGACAGTTTTGAAATACTGTGGTTGGTCACTGTGAAATCATATTTGCACACCATGGGAAATAAGTTTTGGAGTTTTTTTCTTCTGTCTTGGGAAAGATGGCACCTCATCGATCCCGTGAGTGGTAATCTTTCACAACTACTGAAATATTGCTGTGTACATGACAATTCGAGAAGCGTTGGATTTAGCGAAGCAGGACTACTAGGAGTGAGGAGTGCTCTCCACTAGAGCGCGTGCGTATGTTCCTTTGCTCCACATACAAGTTCCCGGAACTCATCGCCTTCTGCTCTGGAAACGTCTCGTTTAGCCTGTTGCATCCACTTCGACCTGAATTAATTGGTATTTACTCTTACAGGTTGCAGTATCCCAATTCAGTGGTGTTTCCCAAAGTTCATTGCGAATTTGTAGCATTTATCTCATCAAATCCATGGCGGCATTAATTGTCGTGTACACGGCAATATTCTAGTAATATTGGAGAAATTTTACCACTCATGGGAACGTTGAGGTACCTTCCTTCCCGCGATAGAAAAACTCCGAAACTCATTTTTCATGATGTGCACAGTTGGTTTCATTGCAATCAGCCAGCATATTTCGGCATTATGAGGGAGCAATGAACCGCCTTAGAACCAAACTCCTGTTACTAAACTTATAGACGCATCGGCAGCATCTTTCCATTTGAACAAAGCTGATAGAAGGAGCCAATATGACAGGAACATCCACGGAGGTTCACTGCTGAACTAAGCTCACGTAATTTTTGCAGATGTTTATCAGTGGTCAACGCACGCACATTTTCTAGTATAAATGGCTTGACTCTGCTATATGGAATAGAATTGGTGGCCAGATCCCAATGACAGACGTCACCTTGAGAGAAGTTGCGGCTTGCGTCAAATCACTGCTTTCTACCTCTGCAAAGTAGAATTTCGCAAAAAATATGAAGTTGATGGAATGAATAGGTTTTGACTCAAACACTCTTAAAAATTTAAGCCTTTTGAATGAGGTTACAGATTAAAAATCGGAAGTTGCAACCCTTTCGCTCGCTACTGTTTATATGAATACGGATTCACTCAGGGCTGAGATGATCCGCTTTAAATACATTTCGACGTCCTGCATCAACTTCCGAACCACCTAATACTACTACGTTCATGGAGATCGCTTATTCCCTTGTGGAAGAAACCCTTAAAAGGTGTGTTCGCGTTCGCTTAGGACACTACTACTATTCCAACATTTATAATCACCAGCAACGTACATAAACTTACGTCCGAACCACACGCGACATATCCTTTGCCGTTCTTTCCTAAGCATATAGGCCAGGCCTTGAGCTTGCTCGAAAAATTCTGGAATGAGCTGAATTTGTGTCAATTTTCAGGGTGAAAATGTGCAAAGGATCAAGAGTCGCGCCCCGCTATTTTGGGCTTCACACCTCATATAGACTTGTTGTCTCACCTTCTGGCTTGAAATGAAACTGGTTCAGATTCCCAATAAACGGTAAGGCTACCGGCCCTTGGAACGCTGAGAGTCGTTCAAAGATATACTTTGCTTTTCTATATACAAAACTGGTAATCCATGCGAAGATGGCCACAGTTAGAGTGATGGCGATCAGTCCCATCTGAAGAGCTTCGCCTGCAACAGTACTCCTTGATCTAGAAATCTGTTAACACCAGCAGTTAATCACGATCAAGTGGCAGTGGGTCGAGTATGAAGCAGTGCACTAGTAACCGAACAAAGAGTTATTGACTTCTGCAAAAAGTTCTGTTTTGAGACGGTTCAGTCGTCCAAGAAAGAGGGGAGTTGGAAATCTTTTGTTTGGAAGTTCTCCTTTGCAATAAATAAGTAAATGGTAAGAAAAAAGACGATTTTATCTTATCGTTTGGATCAGAAAGTGGAATACAGGTACGATTATGACACTGAAAACACCCAAGTAGACTAATTCTGGTCCACAGGTCTAGGAATAACCAGCGACGAAATCAAAACTTCAGTGGAAGAAAATGACATAGCTTATCTGACTCTCTTGTGGTATCACTTTCGAGGAAGTCACGATGTGCTTTTTTCTTCTGGCAGATATAAAAAGTGATTGTGCATTACGAGAAGTTTTACTTCGTAAGTACGCAAGAACAACGTAGTGAAATTGCCTACAGAGAGCAACGAGCAGGGAAAGCGAGGAGTGAAAAGAGAAGCGGCTCAGTTTGAGAAGAAATCAGATTGAGAACACACCCTAACGCTGGTTAGAATTGTGCGCAAAGAATCCGGCTCTTGCAACGGTGAACTGTCGTGAGAGATTGGCGAACGCGAAAACTTTGAAGGCAGTGTGTCAACTCGTCCCACTTCATCTGAACATATTCGTGCAGCTGAACACATAGATGTACAGTGAGCGTCAATGGCGGTGACCCGTCTGCGGCCTCGAACAGAACGCGGCGCAACCGCGCCGGACGAGCGAGAACCCTCTCCGGGACATCAAATTATGGGGTTATCTTGATGGTCAGTTAGTTTTCTTGTGAGTTATCATCAAATATGATGAACAGCTATCAAGAAAACCCAGATAAGCCACTGCGGCGACGATTCTAGCGTGAGCGGTGCGGTCGCGCCGCGTGCTTTGCGAGGCCGCAGACGGATCACCGCCATTGACGCCCACTGTACTTTAAATTCCAAAAAGATGTCGAAAACCCCGAAAAATACGAAATCCGTTGTACGAGAGGCTTCATTCCGCAATGGAAGCTTACTAGGGTACGGCATTGTTTTCCAACACGGAAATACTTGTTCTTCCTATAATAGCTGCTGTTGAGAAGTTCATTTCGATAAACAATCTCGATTTCTCGCCGCTTCCTCCTTGTTTGCGGTCACCGAAACTCGTCCATGTCAAGATCACATTTTGACTCAAAAGCAGGGGTTTTTGACCGTTTCTCGGATTTCAAGTACATCTTTGGAACCAGCGCGTTGACATCTCGATACCCAAAACTACATGATACACTGCCTTTGAGGTTAACGAATTCAGACGTCGTTCTTGGAAAAAGCAGGTATTGTATATGTAGTACACCAGTTATGCATATATCAATGGTAAAGTGATCGACCATACAGTTTTATACGTAAATTGAAAGTGATTAAGGACAAAGACTATGACGTTGAAGAAAAAAACCAAATGAAAAAATCTTGGCCCACTTTCGCTACAAAAATATTTTGCGGAAACACGGCAAGGAGACAGCGAAAATGGTTTGCGACACAGGAATTTAACGTATTAATAATAACGACATTAGAATCGGCTTCGCTTGCGCAATACATATACTCAGAGTGCTTTATGATTATCACTATTTCTTAAACGTTGAAAGAGCTTAAACACAGGTAAAAGAGCACATTCTTATTCATATGCGGCAGGTTTGCTCATACAAACCCATCACTGTTCTGTCCACTCGACCAACGCTATCAGCCGGGCGCTCACGAGAGCAATGTAGAAGATGTACACACACTCAGATGCATAGATGGCCCGTTTTCACTTGTCGTGCGGGCCCCAGCATCACCCGCATTCGATTATTATCCCGCCATTGTCATTCAGAAACATCGTCGTCGACGACGACGAGAGGATGAGGGTGACTAAAACGCAGCCAGATGACGGACCAGCCTTTAGAATCTCCTTCAAAAAGCGATCATGATGATGCCGAAGACTTCAATCAGTTCAGTTATGTGAATGGAGTTATTCCCAGTTATGTATTGGGTTGGGGAACAAGTTCGTGCGGTTTTTTCAATTCACTATTTCACGGTAATTTGGACTTAAATTGTTTGCATTCATGAACCATTTTGTAGCTTTCGCGTTGCTCTCTAAATCAATCACAACATTGCTTTTCACTTCACATTGCACCTCCTTTTCTATAGCATGGACCACGACCCTTCAATTCAGCAAGAATGAACCACTCTGCCACCGACTACCTCTCGACTTCAATCGTATATCAAATGTAGCTCTAGTGAATAGGGATATAAAGAACGTGAATGGAGAAACCTTCACTACTGAAAGGACAGCACGGGAGTGGTCTGCCATCTTTGTACGAAGCAATTTTCGCCTCGAAGTTGCCCCTCGTTCAGGACACCGTGTTAGTGGGACATGGAGACAATTATCCTACCAGGGCCGCTCCACATGTAAGGAGGAATCAGTACTGATGCTAACTCTCGACAACACGCAAGTTTATCTAACACATTCTGTGCAAAACTCTAAAATGCTCAAGGTGGAGTGATCGATGACATTGGGCATGCTCAACTTTTCTGCGCAAAATTTGACCAAAGCGACTACCAAAACACTCGGATGTGAGAATTTTCACTAATGCCTACTCCATTGGTCTAGAGAAGTCATATACCGCATAATGAATTGAGTTGCTAACCCATCACATGAAGTTTTATACAAGTGTTTCGGTGGGGTATTACAATTTGAGTGGTCTCAAACGCATTTTTTTTTTGAAGACATGAAGTTGAAACAGGCTTGTCTCTAGCAGACTCAACAGAGAAGAAAAAGAGCTACAAAACACACGTAGTGAAAATAGTGGTTTCCGTGCTCATGTAGAACCGCACGAACCTATTGCCCAACCCAACACTTGGTCGTGGTTCTCTCGATTTTTACTTGAGTTTCCGAGAGACAAAAAGAGTAACCAGCTTAGCATAGCTCCATGTTCTAGTAGAAGTATCTCTATAGAAACGGAAGCTCTAGGCCAATGTTTTTGTGAAAATCCAGTATAGCTGCGAGGACTGGCCACTATCGGTATTTCCTTTCACACATATCTATGCGGGGTCTCTTCGAATTAAAAACTCCGATTTCTGCGTATCCTAAGTCTTACCAGTAGACTGGTTTTCATTTGATGTCTTTTTAATTGCTGATAAGCAGTTGCGAGAGAAGGAACGGCACCTAGAAATCGGCACAAAATTAGTTCGAGCAGAAAAAAATTACGAAGACTTCTTCCACCTAGCAAAAAAACCTACGAAGCCAACACGAGGGCAAAACAAAGGATGCGATCTGAAGTTCTCGAATATGCCATTTTGCTCTCATCTGAGCGTTAGCCATGCTCACAAGCAAGTGTGTCACAGTGGTGCACAGTTGTCTGATGAAATCGTACCGTACATGTTTATGAACTGTAGACGCTTTTTTTGTTTAACGAAAAGGGGAAGCTGTGAAACTTTCTGTGAGAAAGATTTCCACGACGTGTACACGTAGTATGGTTAAAGACAGCGTTCACACAAAAGATTTGATCCCTCAATTTTGTAGTGCTCCGTTTTCAACAGAGAACCTATGTAGATCATTACAGCTACGCCTGTCAACAACTTCAAGGGCATGTGTCCAACAAGTTTGGATATGTTGCACATGCTAGCCACAGCGCAGAAAAGAAGGATCAAATTGAACTTGTTCGGACAGTCTTGCACGATTACATGAGATACGTTCCCCAGCTGCGTTGCGCCGGCCGCGAGGCGCTAGGGCATAGACAGGGGAGGGTGGGTGGAGGCAGTACAGGGACCAGTTAGAGAGTGGAGACGCAGAGAGCGAAAGGACAAGCGGTGCACGGTCGGCTCTGGTCTTGGTTGGGGAACGTATCTCGTGCAACCGTCTTGCACATGCTCCACCATGTTCCCACATAAGCAATTGTGTTCTCTCTCCCGTCTTGACGGTTTACGCGCATCCCTCTGCTACTCCTGAATACTGTAGCGTCTACCACAGGGCAGGTGCGATACGGGTGCGATACACACACCCCCTCCGCACCTGCTCAGACAATGGAACGGGCTGACCGCGGTACCAAAATGGGGTTTTCGGGCTGACCGCGGTACCAAAATGTGGTTTGCGGGCTGACCGCGCACCGAAATTTGGCTGACCGCGTAATTCTGGCAATGTCGGACATGATCATCCTCGACCTTCCTTTTATTATACAATTTAAAAAAAAAGAAGGATGGGACTATATGTCTGATATTGTTTCCGATAAGTAAAATGTCATTCATTAGCTTCTGAATGCATTACTGTCGTTGTAGGCACCCCACGACACCATTTTAGCAGCGGGCTGACCGCGAACCTATTGCGGGCTGACCGCGCACCGATATTTGGCCGACCGCGCTCAACTATTTGGCGGACCGCGAAGTTGGCTACGGTCAGCCAAATTTCGATACCGCGGTCAGCCCGCTCCATTGTCTGAGTGTCATGTGGCGGAGGTTACCGCAATCTGACGCGGGGCCGCACCGCGTAGCATTAGAGCGGGACAGAGCACATTGGTGCAGCAGTATTGGCAATGTCGTGGCATGTACTCTGATTTTCGTCCCATTTCTCCAAATGGATATTTGCTGTCCGTGAGTGCGAGGCTAATACCGAAGAGAGTTTGAAAAGGCGTAAGATGACCTTAGAAGAACTCATGGAAGATTAGTGGAATCGATAATGAAAGACGCCTCTATGAATGGTTGTTTTAGTCTCTTCAAAGTGGAATATTCGAGAGTATAGAAATACAATGAGAAGAAGATTCCAAAATGTATGCGAGTAGGATGAAATTATAAGGAGGTTTTTAATTTATTATCATTCATCTTTATTCAAAACACTATGGATAATATGTATATTTCATTTATGAGTACATGGGAAGACCATGTAGATAGAAATAAGTATACATATGGAAATACAACACAAATGATGGCAAAGGTAGTATGGAATCATTCTACTGAAAACTATAGAAAATATAAGAAACTGTTGCGATGCCAAAATGTACATACAGTCTGTTCCCTCAAACTTACACTGCCGTCCTCGCCCCGATCGAGTAAAGCGGCGCGTGCGTGTTCGATTGGGGCGCGGTGCTGCAACAGCCGATCAGCCTCACGCTGCGCCCCAATCGAACACGCACGCACCGCTTTTTTCGATCGCGCGATGATGGCAGTGTAAGTTCGAGGGAACAGACTTTACATGTACAGTCCTTCTCAAAAGGATAGACGGATTGCGCGTCTGCACCATCGCGGCGGGACCTAAACGACGGATGCGGAGAGAACATGCTCTAAGTGAGAGGGCGAATAGGTCCCGCCGCGATTCTGCAGACGCGACGATAAGGAACCGCACGCGCACTCCGTCTATATTTTTGAGAAGGACTGTATGTTGCTGTTCTAGAGAAGGAAATTCCCAGCAGAAACTCACCCGAACATCATACGAACCCCCATTTGCTTTTTCACTACCATATGCCAAAAAACGTAGGGGTGGTTTGGATTGTCGTACCCGTGCTTTACCTTGGCCTCCACAGAGCACCGTTAAAAAACAAGTTGAAACAAGTTTGTGTGAAAAACATTGGTTCGGTTTTCTCAATGAGCATTGACATGTCCATGCGAGTTAACAAGTGTTAGCAAGTGTTGAGAAAGTTGTGTCGAAATGGTGCAGAAGACCGCTTTTCAACGAATTTTTCCGCCGTAACCAAATAATGCTGCAGTTTTATTATTCACTTTAGCAACCAATCTCTCCTGAAGCTAACCGTCTTAATGCAATTGAAGTAATTGTTTTTGAGGAGAATTGCTCGATGAAAATTCTTTGGACCGGCGTTAAATCCTAACTTTCAAGGTAACTTCAGGGTTCAGAAAATTGAAGAGCATTCCTTTCTTTTAAAACAAATTCCCTCTCGCAATTAGGAGAAAAGTGGTATCTCTAATCTCATAGAATCCGTTGAGAACCAACGATGCTTTGGGTACTGCTAGGTGCTTTTCCAGCTGTAACTCCCACTGAAATCAATTAAATCCATTTCTCTTTCGGATTTAGATGGAACGTCGCTAATTGAAGCTATATCTTGTTCTGGAAGGAGCTGACCTCCCTATAAGGTGGAACACCGTTGGTGTGAGACAGCGTTTACAATGTTTTTAAATGGCATAATATACAAAACAGGATCACCACTACTATACCACGACTCTTGAGTCTTGAGGCAGGCAGGTATGCTATTATCTTAGCAATATCTATAATTCCGTGAGAGGTTCCATGCGAAATAGATCTGATATCCAGCCGGCATTCCCACATCGAGCACGCTAAGCTGACGTTCTTTGTCCAGAATCACATTCGATTCTACAGCCCAGACATATTTGTCAGCCCTTGGGATGCACTATAGCGAACGAATTTCAAGGCGAGTGAACTTGAGTACTTACAAGATATCACTGTCCAGATTCTTTCCTGCAAATGCTCACGTGAGGAGACGTGTAGAGGTTCTGCATGTGAATGACCGATTGATGATGCCGCAATTTTTCCTATCGTGATTCTAGAGGAATCCGGTCTGCTACGAACACTGAGCGCTCCTCAGTGCGTTGTTCGAGCTAACGAACTTTTCTCGGGAGTGCCACTTCCCCCTCACCTTAGCGCTACTCGTCTTGTGGTATTTTGTTATCTCGTATTTTGTCCTTGCGAGCTGTCACATTTCCTTCAGGTTTGTGACGCTGATCACACCATCACTCTTCATTCCACCAATTGAGAAGGTGTCAACGTTCTCCGTCAAAACAGGTTTACCAACAGAACACGCATTACAAACTTCATTCAAATAGTAAGGAATGTTCAGAAATCACTAGCAAGTGCAAAGTGGTTTTGAAGGAAAGTCGTTCTAAACCTGAGCGTCGTCAAAACAAAAGTGTTCCTCCATACCGGAGATCAACGTTGATTTTATAGGGGCACTGTGCTGACTAAATGCTTGGCCCACTCACACTTTTGGACGAGAGATTGAGACGGAGTTTCGGAGTACACGCCTGGAACCTGTAATCAGAGCCCTTTCCAGGCTATTAGCTAGGTGTGCAGCCTGATTATCGGACACTTACCACCCGCGTGCGTGAGGCCCCGGTACGGCAGTGTATATACAACAGCTGTTCTCTGATTTTTCCGACGAAGAGCAGTTCGTCTTTGAACCAAGACAGTCAATAAGGGGCTAAAGTGACTTAGGACACCTTTTGAACCATGTTTAGCTCTTTTTCCCCGAGTTCAAAAAGGCACAACGGCCTGACGCTGCGCGCGCGGGTGGTAAGTGTCCGTAGACGGTGCAGCCCAATGCTAATTATAGAGCTTGCAAAATGGAAAATTATTCATATGCTGGAGCTATTTTCAAAGAAACGAGTTTTCCATACTCTTCCGAGAATTTTTCCGTTTCATGGATGAGCTCTGTTCCCCACGAAGAGTGGATCAAGCGGCCGACCATTTTTATCAAAATCCACGATTTTCAAAATTTCATCCCAGGCTCCACCCATTTCCACAGCCGGCTGTTTTCGAGGCCTAGCCATGATTCGCTGGGCCCCGAATCTCGCAATTGCGCCACACCACCAATTCCCCGCCTTCTTCTGTTTCATTAAGAGATTAACATAGTTTTCGTTAACGCCGTATAGCTTCTTAGCGCTTAGTTGTTTCTCAGTTGCAGCTGTCATAGCATCAAGTTGTTTTCTGCCATCTTCATCGGTAGAATCCAGAAGAATGCAATCCAGGCGATCCTATCCTTCCAGCCACAGATACTTAATTCTGTCTATTATCGCTCGTCGGGCATCCGTTTCAACGACATGAATTTCATAACACATATCAGCGGAATATGTCGTCTGGCCAGGTTCTTGTAAGGTACGATCGGGGTAGGCCACAGATTGCAATTCAATGTTCTCCGTTACGTACCTCTTCCCCGTTGTTTTCGTGTATAAATATAAGCGTGTGTCGCACTCAAAAGCAAAGGGAATATTACAAACCTAAGACCTGAAAAGTTCTGAGAGAAAGATTCATCATAAAGTGGATAAAGTGGTCGGCGTTGATCAATCCCGTCACGTGGGATGCGCCACGCATTCGACTTCATCTGATCATCGTAGAGGCGTTGAATGCGTATGTGCCCTATACAATGACTTGCGGGGGGCATCCGATGAACCAAGTCAGTGCTTCATCCTCCCAGACTCCTCTGGTACCAATTTACGACCCCGGAGAGGATGGATGGCTTGGTTGGTCGAGGGCGCGCGATCGAACCATCGACCGTGTGCGTGCGCAGCGAGCCTCTTACCACTGCGCCACACGCGCCCAAAGATTCATCATACAGGTAGATTTAACTATATTTCCATGTGAACGATCTTGTGCCAAACTGAGGAGCTTTTTAAGTAACTTTGAAATTCCAGGCCTTCGGCCAAACCTTTTCCAGTAGGTTTGCAAACGTTAGCATAAGTTCCACTCTAACCGAAGAAAGAAGAAATCGATCAGATTCAAGGATTTGGATGTGAATCTTTCGAGGGCTGAGATTCATTTCATCACAAATTCCTCCTTAATGAGCGTAATCCTTCTCGAGAAGGTGCCTCAAACTTGGTTAGCTGTACCGACGCATCAACCTCTAGTGTTAAAGAGTCGTCCTTGCCTGGCACTCGAAAAAATTGTCGCCAACATGCTATTTCGCCTTCTGTAATTCAATTTCTCAGGTTTTGATATATGAGTCGGAGTGAAGGCGTATAATGGGTAGTTTTCCCGAACTGTGTCTTATTTTAAAATAGTTTTTTGCTTGAGGGTATCCCAGGGATCCGCACCCACCCACCCCATTACAGTGGAGCTGTTGGGTGGAGCTCATGAAACGCGGCGATATCCATGTGGTTCTTAACGTAGTGCATGGAATCGAGGGTTGTCAGACTCGGAATATATTCTAGATTAGACCCAGTGAAAGTTGTAAAAGTTGTGATCTGACGGGTTTTCAAAGCCCTCTTCCAGCACTTAGAGAAAACAAGACAGCTAGAACACGTGGTGAAACGTCGCCAACAATGTGAAAGTACAGTGCTTGCATAGCAAGGTAATTGATAAGGTTTGCGTGGGACATTTGACAATAAATGTATGACGAAACCTTTCGCGAGGTGGGCGTGACGATCCTGCTCGACAACACCTTTGCCAGACTGCATTAGCTTGGGTGGTTCGCGCACGTTTGTCAGGTAGGCAAGCAAACTCCGTCAAATGAGTCGCCATCAAACGTGAGCGTGCTAAGCAGAAATGCATTGCCAAACACATTCTTTCACCAAATGGATCGCCATCAGGCATTAGAGTTGTAGACAACATATTCACTTTCGCACTTGAACACAAGGCAGAAAATGTGTGGCATCACTGCTTGCGATTGCGCGTAATATTCGCTATGATGATCCTCATCTTCTTGTACACTATTCCAAATCTTATATTTTTTCCACACTCAAAGTATGCATCATCTACAGAGTGACCCAAAAAACTTTGGCCGGCGATCAAGTGCTGCGAAAAACGTTATATAGAAAGCAATTGGGACAATATTAGGAGGATGGTTTACCAGCGGTGCTGCCAAAAAAAAAAGTTCTTCCTCATTCTCCAAAGTCCCTTCTCTGCTGGTATAGCAGAGCCGGAAACACCCCCTAGCGGAGTTGCCCATGGACATCAGCACGTCATCATCACATCCGATCGAAGGTTTCTTAAGTTTTCTATGAGAAGATCTGCTGAGGAAAAAAAAAAGAGGAAAAAAAAAACCAATTGCAGCATAAATGTCCACATGACACAAAGGAACAAACTGTGTAGACTTCCTGAAGAAGCTCACAATGGCAGTCGGATCATGATCAAGAGAAGTGTGACCTTAGCAAAACGGCATTCTCGCGCGTTTACTGAGTTGGAGTGAAGTCCTGAGCTAGGACTCATAGCATGATGGGCGTAGGAGATTAGATGCTAACAAAGTTTTCAAAATAATCCTTGATTGATTCAGTGGATGTTTCGCCAGGAAGGAGATTCGTTGCATACCTCAGAACTAGCTTCAAAACTGGATCCGCGCTCACCTTACCTATTTCGTCTTCAGCCCTCTCACAACCTACGCTCAATCCCCTTGACCACGCAGTCTAGTGTTTATGGAAGAGAATGTCCTGCAGTGGTATACACTACGGTTGCCTCCCTGCGGACGTCCTTTGAACGGCATATCGAGGGAAAGCCTGGACAATGCGCCGATGTCCAGAAGCAATTCCGCTCTGGAACGTTTTCACCCTTGCTACAAGAATAAACATTCTGGGATCTGAGTAAGGCATTTTTGTTGGCAGTGATCCCGATAAATTACTTCCTCAGTTTGGCCATGAATGGTTTCCACATAACGTTTTCGCAGCACTTCAACGCCGGCCATAAACTTTTGGGTCACCCTGTACATATGTGGAGCTCGTTTCCAAGGAAACAAATACAAAAAAATAGAGAGCTCGATAGAAGACTCTGGAACTAGAGAGCTCGGAATAATGACGGGCACTGACGGGTTATTTCTGTGTCTTCCGCTATGCTCTTCGAGGTTTTCATCGCCGCTGTCGTCGACACGCTGTCATCAACTTCAATCGGCGACAGGGGCAACGATCACTGCGACAAACGTAGGCTTCCATTTTTACGCTGTTTTTTGATGTATTTATGCTGTTGTTTTTGTGTTTGTGAATGTACTTATTTGTTTTTCAATTGTTTGATGTGTGATTTTGTAGTGGTATTGGGTTGTGGTTTCAGCTCTTCATTATATATACTTGCTTTTTCAAACATTTCCGTTGACTTGGTGATTTCAGTCTCAGATATGGCCTACAATCGGCAATGGAAGAGGCCGAATTCCAGCGTGGTCGCGGCCAGCCACCTTTGGCCGGACAGACTCGGCCACTAACAGAACCCTTCATTTTTCGCATGGTCACGGCAGACACGGTATCTCACAGGATTCCCTCAAATTTCGCATACAGGAGTTATTCGATGTGCTGAACACAAATACTGTATTCGTTTTGTTCCATACCCTCGTTTTTGGGAAATTAGGATTAGTGGTGGAAAATGTAATTCTTGGCGCCATATAGCCAGCCTTGAACGGCCACGGAAAGCGGCCACATTTGACCATCTTTTGAAGGGCGGCCAAATATGGCCGCAGAAGGTTGTCCAAGTGGCGCTGGGAATTACGTTTTCCACCACTCGTCGTAATTCCACAAAAACAAGGGTATGGTGCAAAATGAATACAAATTTTGTGTTTCGCATATCGAATAATCCCTATACGCGAAATTTGAGGGAATTCTGTGTGATACCATGACCATGCGAGAAACGAACGGTCCTAGTGGCCGAGTCTGGCCGGCCAAAGGTGGCTGGCCGCGGCCACGCCAAAATTCGGCCCAAGAAGCAAAGGACATTTGAGAAATGGATGACGGATGAAACAGATGTTCCCTGAGGAGTGGTGAGCTCGAGGGATTGCGGACTTTTTCGCCTATTTTCAGAGAGCTCTTTGAATCTTGTTTGGATACATTCGGATATATTCGGTTTTTCCACATATAACGGCCTACAAAAATTCTTTTTTGTTTGATAGACCCTCACTGCAGCACTGATGAGCTGTGGCGAGAAATTTTTCATGTTTGTCTTGTGTGTAGGGCTAGGAGGCGAGGCAAAACACCGTCCCTGGATATTCTTAGCTATAACCTAAAAGAAATCACCAGCGTGTTCCACCTATACACACAGCAGAGAGAAAAGTGCTGAGGCTCGTCAATAACGGAGGGAGGGTTCTTCAAACAGAATGGAATTAAGAATACCGTCAGACACGAAAAGTGGAATAAATCAAATCAAAACCTGAGGTGGTCCGTCGAGACAAGTAACATAACCACAATTCCGCTCAACTCGCAACGTCTTCAGTGATGGTCTACTTCATTCATGCATTTTTAGACGTCCTTCACATCGGCCTATTGTTCCATTGCCGGATGTAGGAAAGTGAACATGGCGGAATCAACAAAAATGCGAGCGAAAAAGCAATGAAAAACAAACAAGAGCATAGATCACAACTTGCTATCACTGTACATAGAAAAACAAAACAAATAAATACGTTAACAAATGCGGAACCACGGTACATAGAAATTGAGAACAACTCAAAATTGCGACCGAAACCGCTGTACTCCTCGAAAAGTAAAGCGGTAGCCTATGCTATAGAATCATTCGCAAAACAAATAAAACTTCGTGATGGATTTTGTTTTTGCTTTTGTGCCTCTCAGGTTGTTACATGAGCACATTTATTGGCCTGAGATTCAACGGCAAGTCTTCATCAAGGCCTGAAAGCGGTTTAACGTGTTGTTTGTGCTAGCAATTACTGGATTTTCCGGAGTACACGAAGGCATCTCCACTGTTTCTGCCTCTAAACTCGAGCATAAGTATTTGCCGCTAACAGATCCCAAGATCTGTCGTTGGGTCCTGGCATTTTGAATAGTATAGGGATGGCACTGGTTGAGCAATACACCAAGATTGTTATTCACGTTCATTCGGCTAACATTTTGGCGCAGTCGCCTTCGTCAGAACCTTCAAAGCCAAGAAAAGAAGCAGTCTACCCCCTCGAACGCCTCATTACGCTACTAGATATTATTTAACAGAAAAATAGACTAGGACAATCTCAGAAAGAAGCAAAACCACCAGCGCTGACCCGTGTAGGCATTGTTGCGCGATGTTAGGCTGCGCACAGAGTACGCCAGCAAGGTCCTAAGTACGCCGCGGCAGGTACACATGGGATGCGCATTGATTGTAGCCAGCGGCATGCCGCCAGCTATATCAGCAGCCACTGAAATGCAGAGCCGTGCCAGCGCGCGTCCGTAGTAATTACTCCTGCCCAAAGTACGCCAGGTCATACCGCCGGCTACACCGGCGCGCGCCGCCAACGCCGCTCATGTCTCTGCGACCCCAGCCGCTCGTGTAGTCCGCACGAACGGACTGCACCAGCGGCATACGCCAGCGTCCTAGGTTCCGATTTAGCAAAATTGCTTTATTTTTCCTGGTATGTTGCTCCAGTTCCCATTTTTACACTGTAATAACCATAAAGAACTAGTGTGTAGTGTTAGATAAAGTATCACCTAGTACAATTACATCTATGGAGAATAATATTCATTTCTCTCGGAATGCTCAGGCTTTCATTCTCATTTCTGCCTTCCCGACTGTAGCGTTTTAGCGCGCACCAATTAACCTAGCAGAATGCCGCTGACGTTGCCGCCGGTGTAGCCCAGGTGTCAGCGTATGTTGGCTTTGTCCTCGCTTTGCTCGCCTACTCTGGACGCAGCCTCGGCAGACTACCTTGTCCACGAGTCATGCCGCTACTGGTAGTAGAAAGGTATTCACCGCATGAGACCTCGTAGATCATAACACGCAAAGGTCTCGGTACGGCGCCAGCTCGTTGGTCACAGCGATGCACTCATCCTTACGATTAATTTTTGGATTTCTAGCCATGATCCAAAACTCCGCTAATAGTTTGCGTGCTAGAATCTCGGGTTCATGCGACAAAATCGGGGCAGTTATGGTGAGTGGAGCGTTTTCATGGAATTCCCTGCGATGGGCACCTAGAGGGATTTTTTCTGAAATTGTTTTGCTCTATCTTTCTGTTAAATCATATCTAGTACCGTGATGAGACGTTTGAAAGGGTAGATTGTTTATGTTCTTGAGTTCGCAAGCTCTGACAAAGGCGAAGATGCCAAAACGTTAGCCGAATAGAAGCGAGGAACACTTTTGCATTGCTCAACCCGTGCCACTCCTATTTGCCGCTAGTTTTGAACTCATTCGTCTCTAGAGTAACCGTCTGATCTGAATTCTACCTAAAGAGATGGTTTCTCCTCAAAATTTCAAAACTTCAAAAAAAATGTGTAGTTTGAGTGTTTTGAACATTCTAACTATTAATGACATTCCGGGTGTAGGGGGCGTTACTTCCACGATTGCTTGTT
The DNA here is from genome assembly GCA_000688135.1 of Ancylostoma ceylanicum. Taxonomy (NCBI): domain Eukaryota; kingdom Metazoa; phylum Nematoda; class Chromadorea; order Rhabditida; family Ancylostomatidae; genus Ancylostoma; species Ancylostoma ceylanicum. The sequence goes on along the minus strand of JARK01001387.1, from coordinate 353,727 downwards.
TCATCCAAGGACTGCGTACGTGACCAAATCCCATTATTTTCATTTGTCCTTTTTCCTTATCTCATAGTACTTAGAGGATAAGGTGGTTAGTTCTGACTTTCAAAATTTGTAAGCCGAGCACAAGGTTGTCAATAATAATTTATTGGGCCAACGTTTCGGTGGCTTCACCTTCGTCGGGGCCTGGAAGGATCAAATTGATCTATGAAAGTGGCCGCACAAACGCCGCCTCAATCAAACATCCAAGAACCAGGCCATGCTCCGAAATCGCAAAACTCTAACGGGAATTGAAATCGCACCTCAAAGTCCACTGTGGTAGTGGTGTTGTTAGACGACCGAACGCGTCAAACGTGTCAGTAGTATGAGACATTCTGCCATAAACCATATCTTGGCTTAGAGGTTACACAGTCTATGATACGGTAAGAGTTCATTGGTGATAGTGGGGCACTCCTCCTTGCGTTTCATTTTTGGATTTTTGGCATGGATCCAAAATGCTTCGAGAGTTTTGCGTGCGGAAATCTCACGAGGGAAGGATACTCGATCAGTATCGCCTTTCGTGGCGTGGTGTATGATGCCTCATGCAGCTCGCGACGCTGATTTCGAATCTGTTTTCATATGCTCCTAAATTTGTATTTGCTACGAGTTATACCCGTTTTTCCATGTGAGGAATGCTTACATAGCGGTCTTTCGGCCAGGTGAGTTGTGGCGCAACGGTAAGCTTCTCGCTCTTCGGAACCCACACCTCGTGTTTAATTCCTCTCCTAGCTTGACGATTTGCATTTTCCTCCCTTCTACTGTTTTCCTCTAGGGGTCCATTCTATGCAGTTTCGTAAGGTTTTTCACCTGCAAGTTGACCTTTTGGAAGTTTGAAAACATTTGGGAAATTCCCGCTGTACTGATGTTGGAAACAGTGACACTGCTGATTTGGCCAAGAGTACGAAGACTAATTTTCAAAAATTCTCTTTTTTTTCAAAGGTGAAGTGGGAATAGAAATTCAACATCGGTGCAATGAGAATCCTTCCAAATGCTTCCAAACTTCCAAATGATCAATTTGTAGATGGAAAACCTTCTGAGACTGCATAAAATGGATTCTCAGAGGAAAACAATTGATGGAAGAAAAATGCAAAACATCAAGCTCTGAGAGGAACTGAACTCGCGATGTTGGTTCTGAGGAGCAAGGAGCTCACCACTGCACCACGACTCACCTGGCACACCGGCCTTGTGTGCCCTATGTTAGCGTTCCTTACATGGAAACACGGGTATAACTTGTCGCATAGAGAAATTTAGGAGAAGATGAAAACAGATTTGAAATCAGCGTTGCGAGCTGCTTAAGACAACATACACCTTTCTACGAAAGGCGATACTGATCGAGTATCCTTCCCTTGTCAGTTTCAAGATCGAGGATTGTGGTTTCTATTTCATAGTCGACACCGTTATGTACCCGCATTCGATGACAACCTAGAGGGGTGGATGTTCGAGAGCTCGATTTCCCCTTAAGATGTTCCTTGACTCGAACGCAAAGTGGCCGTGCAGTTTCACCAATATATTCTTCACCGCAATCTCTGCATTTGATCATGTAGATGACGCAAGACTTCATGCAGTCACCTTCTCTACCAAACGGACAGATGACACAATTTGGCGTGCAGAGACGGTCGTATATGCGGTTCCGAACTAATTGGTTTTTCAGGTTCTTTGGTGGTCGTCAGGATTTGGTAACGATCGTAGAACTTCCACATTGTGGTTTTTCGACTGTATCGCGACATGTCAGCTCCGTAAGAAATTATTCTAAATCGTATCGTGAGCAAGCAATCAGCTATATAAGTTGCGTTCCATGGTTCTTCCCTTTGCACAAAAAGTGGGCCTGTAAAAAAGTCGTGTAAAAGTATGGAAAAGGAATATTTTGGAATTCCAAAGAAAAAACATCGGTCCCAACGCGGAATATTCATATAATATGATATCCACTACTAGCAGCTAATCTGTTTTCCAAATGCGAACTGTATTGCTGTTCATATGCATAAGATATAACTAAACCGATTTTTTTGTGATTTCGATCATTCGATTTTGTCCTCCCCTTTGAGTAGCGAAGGAAGCGCAGTAATAGCATTGTGGTGGAAATAATAGACAAATATGTGCCCAATCTGTACCAGCTCTTTCTTTCTCCCAGTAGTCAATAGCTAGGATGCTACACAAAATCTACGAAATTAGAGAAAGTAAGTGTTTGAGCTCAATAGTCCATGTTAATTGAAGCTGTGTCAATGGTATGCAGCCATTGGAAAACGCTCATGGAGTTTCAGTCCATACTAAAATTTGGGTCAGATAGCTTAACGCAGAAGCGAGTTATGGCAAAAGATTCCTCGGTCAAGATGGCTCTGATCATATCTTTATGGCAGCTACTGCAGAACGCTCTTTCCACTAACGTCGACATATGTGTTCAGCTGCTAGTCCACAACATTTTGAAAGGCCACATACACTTGGTCAAACATCACAACTTGACTTGGAGAAGAAATAGAGAAGTTCAAACAATGGATGGAAATCGTTCGACAATCCAGTAGCTTAAAACCAACATTGGATCAACCAGGTGTTTAAAATAGCTATAATCAAGAAGCAAATCAATTCCCATATAAGCGGACAGAGTGTGTCTGACATTCTTAAAAACTTCGATTTAGTTCATGCACTTCTACAAGGAGTATGAAGGAAATAAAAGCAAAAGTTTGAATTCGTCCCGAAGCGTTTTAGAAACGATTGTGTTTTTTGAATGCACCGACAGAGCAAAGCCGGTTTCCGGCAAGGAAGCACCGGCGCAAGAAGGTCATAAGGAAAAAACGGCAAAAGCTCTATATCGGACAGAGGGGGAGAAGGCCACCAATGATTCGTGCTAGAGTTTTTTCCACAAGCGGACGACTTTGAAAGGAGTCAGTGTTGACAACTACACACAACACGGCGACGAAATGCCTATTTCGTGCGAAATCGCGCGCAAAGTGTCGATGTCCGGACTTTGAACTTTGCCACACATCATTACTTCTGAGGAGCGTCAGCGAAGTTTGTGATCAGAAATCAGATAATTAATAAAATAGGCCATGATAACAAAATGATGTGAAAGGTAGTTACTTATCTCATTCTCTGACGTGATCCCGCAAAAAATGCCTGAAGCTGAATGTGTGAATATAAGAAGTGCTTGAGAATGATGGCAAACTTTTTATTTGTAATTTGCAGAAGGGATGGGAAGAGCCATAATAAGCGTTTTCTACGACTTTTTGTGAAAAGAAAAAACAAGCAGAACGAGTTGAGAGGTGGTGAGGAATGGCTCAGCACTGGAAGCGCATCGAGATGCGTAGCGCGAGACAACCACTCGTTCCAGGGCTAAGATTCAGCTGTGGATAACCACGAAACGAGTTTCTTGCCAAGTACGCTGCTTGTCTTGCGGCGCCCAATAGATCAGAGAAACGATGTCCAGCCGAAGCAGACGCTCACTACGCGCGACCTCGGCGAAGGCCAGCCTGTGCGGCACTCAAGCAGTCGCCTCGTTGAACTCAGACACATTGAGAGCCACTCAAGTGTTTTCCCTTTTTCGAATATTTGTCGAATAAACGCCCATCGAACATGTGTTATTGTGTAGCCATGTTGTAGCGACAGATTAGAGACACAAACCTCGCTTGTGACAGAAAACTTGTTTCATGCGTGAGAAATTTCGGCAGGAAGGGGCAGCGGACTCCATTCTCGACCAGAAACATCGAGCACGAAAGTCATGCTTTCGCAAGAGAGGTCAACAAAAAATCTGATGCGAATGATGAAAGAGTAGGAAAACTGAAATCGATAAGAAAGCAGTTTGAAAGTTTTTATCAGGAATGGATGGGGAAGAATGATAGAAAAAGGCAAAAAATCTGGAGAAAAGCATGATGGTTGATAAAAAGCCTAGCAATGATAAAAAGTACCAGGAAACTAGGATGAGTGCTATGCAAATGTTCATTAAAATGCGGAATGGGAGCATCACTCAAAGAAGAATGAAATGGATTCAGCGAATGAACTCCCCCCCCCCTCAGATAACCTTTGCGGTCCTGAGTTTGTAATTTCACATTTTTTTTTGTCGAAGAATATGTGCTTGCAATATCATCACGACCTCTTTTTTTACGAGACACAACGGAATGGAGGAATCGGAGTATTTGTGTAATTATTGCTTTTAAGAGCGAGTGAAGTTCCTGAAACAACTTTCCTTGTAAACTTAATTCGCAACTCGTTTCTTTACTCCATCGGAATACGTAGCAGAGACCGATTTCATACGGGGCAATCCTGGGTATCGGTGATACCAGGCTGAAGGCGTGGCTTACGCCCAGATGGGAGCAAAAGGAGGGGAGGGGTACTATTTGAAAACGCTGCGAAGGGAATGTGGGGACAGTGCTTTACCCCGTCCCCACATTCCCTTCGCAAGTTGTCTTCTCGTCCAAGCTGCATTTACGCGCATAGCGAGTTCGTGCCATGGAACGAGATGAACATTTGCGTTCAACTGTATCTTGGAACATCTAGGAAGAAGACAAAAATGACGGCCAGATTAGATATGTGGTAGAACGAATGAGAAATAAACTTCAAACTAAATACAAAAAGGGCAGTCGAGACAGCCTTTTTTGTGTTCTTAGAATAGCCAAATTTCTCGATTCAGAAACAGACACCGATTTTGCAATAAAAAAGTGAGGAAACTTCATGTATTTGTCGAAAAACAAATCTCCATGCAGATGTCCGCCAAGTTAGAAATCATAGACAGCGATGGCATGCGAACCTGTTCACATATTTGTGCCCATACAAATGTGAATGAATAGAATCGTGCACCGCATGCGCGCTTTACCAGTCGATACTCACACTTGTTCAGCCAGTGGATATACTCCACGAGGAGTCTAGAAGCAGCCTATCAGTGCGAAGGTTTCCATTTCACAGTCGGAAATGGAATGCCAGATCAATGCCACCTCTCGAAACTAACGAGTAGACTTGAGAAAAAGGTAGAGGAAACAAATGTCACAAGGAAAGGAGCGCAGCATGTTTAGGAGAAAGTCCTTAAGTAGGCAGTAAACTGCAGCGCTTCCTTGTGAATGGCTACAGTGAAAAATGACCTTCCAAAGAATCTGTCAGCGTAATGTGAACTTGACACACAGTTGAGAGTAATCGTTCTCGTTGTGTGAGAGAGCACTTTGTGACTGAAGAACTACAGAAAGTCTCGCCTGAACTGGCAAGAACATTTTCAGGCGCGACAGAGCTGAAAGACTCAGTGAAAATCGCAGTCGATATGGACGACCCGGAACCGTCCGACACGAGTAAGAAACGTGTTCGGCGACGACCAGAACACACTGAATAGCGAGCATAACACGCGCGGAGAAGTCCACGCGGTAGCGCTCATGTGCGACTCGCATGGACGATCTCCGGGGATTACTGAAGCAGCGGTAGTCGTCAGAACACCAACGCGAGGGCGGAAACCGTGGAATCGGAGCTGAAGAACGAGCGTTTCGCCGCGGTCACAACGTGGCAATTCGGGGTGGGCAGTACGTACGTGACAACCGGTCCCCTCAAATGAAAGTGTGATTTGGCTCAGCATTCGGCATGACTCTTTGTGAGACAAGTTCAATGTTCTCTGTTCATGAAACCTAGACATACCCGCTGGATCGCACTGATTTCTAACACTGCTCAATACAGTGTGACAACGGTGACTTTACTCGGAAATTAGGACGCCTGGGAAAAGTCTAAGAGAGTTCACGAGCTAGTCCCCGGAATACGTTCCTGCTTACCAGTATTTGCAAAGCATTAACAACATTTTCTTTTAGAACAACGTTCGGAACTCTTTGAGCCGGAGATTTAAGCAGCTTCAGGGTTTTGAAAAACGTAGAACTTAAATCTAGACAAGAAATAGAGCGAAATATGCAAGAGGTCCACGGAAACGAGATGACATCTTCCATGCACCTCATCGCGCTTCCTTGACACTCTTGAGTCTCACTGCACCGAAGCCATATGCGCTTATGCATGTGAGCTGGTTAGTGTAAGCTGGCGCGATGGACACCAATAAATGCAATTGACGTCAGAGCCTGAGATGCATCATTGCGATCACCCAGGGTAAACGCGTTGGCGCCCGTTCTAGTGATGGGTAGATTTGTGTGGTGTTGATGCATTTATACTGGGTAAACTCAATGATACATGTGACCCCCGAGTCCACGTAAGTCTCTCCGCTGGTAAATGTTAATTCTTCATGTTATGCTAACTGCTATCATTCTCTGGTAACGGACTAGTTTATAAATGGCTTGTTTTCTCGCGGAAAAAATTTAAGTAGAGAAAAGTGAACTTCCCCGAATTTCCCCGGAAGAATTCTTTCGTATCTTACTTCTTATTAATTGGCACTTCATGTGTGTGTGTGTGTGTGTGTGTGTGTGTGTGTGTGTGTGTGTGT
>JARK01001387.1:253076-347118 GCA_000688135.1 Ancylostoma ceylanicum | reverse complement strand
ACATTTGTGATTGGAGAGGAAATTGCAGCTGCTTACATCATTGGTGAACTATCCTTTGACCGGTATTCTTCTCGAGGAGTATATCGCATAGCCTTGACGAGTTCATTACTGATATGTATTGATTGTGGGCAGACAGTCGCTAATATCAGATCACCCAAAATTGATATGAGGAGTGAAGTCGCCAGATCGCCGACGATGCTAGGTGTTCAACCCTCCACGATTAATGAGCCCGCAGCGTTAGTATATTGCCAGATGAAGAGCGGTCTAAGCGGTGGGAAGCTGGAATCGATATGCCTCTTATTATTATCGTCGTAATTGCGAATTCATTCTGAACTGGCAAATTTTGGAATACCCTTCAGGAATAATCATCTTACTTCTTATTAATTGGCACTTCATGTGTGTGTGTGTGTGTGTGTGTGTGTGTGTCTGTGCACGAGAACCAGGCCCCGTCGCCAAAAACTAACAGCACCATCGTGTTTAGCTCATCGAGTTATGTACGAAAATGTGGTAAATTTTGATTTTTACCTTTATATACAGGTGTTTTGAGCCACTTTTGTCATGTTCAGACATGTTAAGGACCGACTGTTGTGTTTACCACAGTTGGAATGAATGAGATAAGCCCAGACAGTATAAAAGGGAAGAGATGGGTGGGATTTCTTTGCATCGCAGAGAAGGAGCCAGGAGGCCGAAAAGGGCCACGCATGAGGGCGAGCAAGCTCTGCCGCAGCAGGGTTGCGCCGGGGTCTTGAAGTGGAGATAACACTATGCAAAGGGTCCACTTCTGTGGCAACGGTGCGACGGTTCCTGAAAGTCGAGAAAAGCTAGGAGAAGGGTCCAACGTGGAGATAAGGGTGCGCTGGCGTCCAAAAATGGGGAAACGCCTGCAGACGGGTCCAACGGTGTGATAAGGGTGCGCCGGCGTCCAAAAGTGGAGAAGCGCCTGCAAACGGGTCCAACGCTGTGATAAGGGTGCGCCGGCGTCCGAAGGTGGAGAAACTCCTGCAGATGGGTCCAACGGTGTGATAAGGGTGCGCCGGCGTCCAAAAGTGGGGAAACGCCTGGAGACAGGTCCAGCGGTCCTGTACAAAGTCGAAAGACGACACCTTACTGTTGCACAGCTTCGGAGCCACAATACATGAAGTTACGAGAAACGGAAGTTTCGATAAATGTAGAATTGTCGATGAGCTGCGAGGATGATGTCACATAGTAGGGGCACGCGAGCGAAGCGAGCAAGAAAAGAAGCCTGAGAGTCCGGCGTCAGCCTGAGAGTCCGGCGTCAGCCGGACAATCAGGCTGGTAGGTATGAATTGAATTGGTGAGGATTTTTTGTGACTTATTCTACCTCAAGCATCCCTCGTCAACTTTCCTCTCAGTTCAATTATATCTGTTCTATTCATGCTTAGTTTGTGGCTTCATATCGAGGGATTAATTAGTTTATGTCTTTACATTGAGGAATTATCTAAGAAATAAAAGACTAGTGAGATCGTCTTTGTGAGTACAGCCCAATTTCGATGAAAAAATACGAATGGCGGAGATACGATTCTCAGCAAATCGGAAGCAGAAAAGCAATGCTCCGATGAGACATACATGGTTGGTATGCGATTTATTTGGAAACCACGCTAGCTCCAAGCAGTTGCATGACGTTCGACGATCTGATGAGAAAAACAAATCTTGCATGTTGAAATTAAAGGGGCATGTGGTCGAGAAGACATCGTGCAGAGGCATCTGATGCCAAAAAGCACTGGATTCATACACATTCGATAAACGTTCGATGTACTCTTCATGTCAACTTTGGTTCAGCTTGCATGAAGCGTACATAAGTTTGCATGACGTATGCTAATTGAGAGCTTGCTGCGAATCCTGACATTATTCCTAGAAACGGTAATGATCAAAGGAGTTGAGATTATCTGTTTTCACTGACATACACAGCAGGATAATAAAAGAAAAAAAAAGAAAAAAAGCAATCCAGAAGGATACTATACGTGGTTTTCAGGGAAACTACCTCAGGGGTAGCTCATTTACTGTAGCCTCACGGGAACCTTGCGCTCTCCCTACTTTAGAGCACCACTGCTTACGTCATGACAAATGCCAAAGAAAACGTAATATATGTACGTGTTCATCGAAGAGAGCCTATCCTTCATCAGCATATGCAACCCGTCAAATTTCATTTGCCACCTTTCAAAACCTAGCAAAACATCACGTCTATCCGCTTCTGCAGGTAGCTATAATACTGCGCACAGACTTTGTAATAACGTCGATATGTCCGCAGGTGTTACCGTCGCCCACCGTCGCTTCTTCAGAATCTGCTGAATGATGACTTCTCACAAAGGTTTGACACCAACGCGATGTTTGCAATTTCGCTCTTTTTTCTAAGTTTCCCCATAACTCTCTTTAATTTCGACCATTTCCAAAATAGAGTAGATGTTCGGATTCAGGATCAGCCAATGCACCTGGTGATATGCTTGAAAATTGAAAATTCAAGGGACTTTTTATTCACCCACGATGTGGAAATTGCTCTCAAATCGAACTTCGCCATCATAGCGCGCTTGTTTCTCTGCTGCAATAAAAACAAATCTATTGCAGAAAAGACGCTTAGACAAAAAAAAAAACTTTCTCATTCTTATTGTGCCTCCCACGTTCCTAGCGTCCCTCCACTAGATCTTTTTTAGCTTTCTTTCTTCGTAGTGTGGTGTTTTATTATGTGAGGAAAAGATGAAATCTACAAAAGCAAGGGATGGGTAGTTAGATGAAAATATTTCTATTCACTTTATGAATATTTAACTCATAACGAAATTTTCGGTTATGTCGTGATGAAGAGTTTTGCTCGCACTCTTTTCATCTATGTATAAGGTGTGCAAATCTATTGAAAAGGGGAAATATGTAGATGCTTGCAGTCATGTACTCTCATTTTTTCCTGCGGCTACATTGCTCTCTTCAGCACGTTCTAATTTTTGGTCTGGAAATTGTGAAATTTGTTTTCTAATATTTATGTTCTCTTTTCTACGCTGAGCTGTCACTCTATCCCGATTTTGCTCATCATTTATCTGCTATTTATTCTTGATTACGATCGCAGCAACTCTGAATGCACGAGGACCCACCCGAACTTTCTTCCTCTTCAAATTCACTCACGTCATCTCACATTTGCAAGTGCATTTGTTCTACGGTTTGGGCAATGCATCAGAAAACAGCAACGACGATGTCCATTGGACTTCGATCGGAAAAGAACTTCCATCTGTTCACACTGTGGTATGTGGACACTCTAATGGCGAACTTCGACCCGAACTTCACACACAGATGTACTTAGGACAGCTGCAACCCAACAGCAAAACGTGAAACGAGTTTCGGATCGAAGGCTGGGAAGGAAGTGAGGCTGTTCAGAGAACGCCCATCTACACCGCCATATGATGCTTTGAGTGTACAAAACGGGGATTGAGTATGGTCTCGTTAGTACAAAAAGGGAAGGATCTGACGGCCTTACAGTTTTGCACCTCTAACGGGAATCTCATTTTATTCCGCTAGACCACTTAGCCATCCCCAAATTGTGGGAAAGCGACGAGCAAACTTCTACTGGTGCTGGTGAAACTGCAGGTTCTAATCTAGCTCGCTTGAGAAAAAAATGAACGGATGAGTAGAGACGATTTAATTAAGAAAAACGTGACAAGAACGTGGACTCTCTTCAAGAACTGATAATCGAGGTGGAAGCTTGCAGTGGAAGAATTGAGGCGATGAAATATGTACGTGGATCTATTACGTGAATCTATAAGTTCAATACATATCTTAATCCCAAAATTGAAGACCAATAGCTGCGTAGCGACTCGCTTTTTATTTCAATGAGAAGCAAGCTCGGTTTCATTGCATGTGGGTGATGACAAAGCGACTAGTGCTGATAATGTTACGCGAGGACAAGAAGTGGCAGTTGTACCTTCCGAGCTCTTACTACTGGGGAACAGAAGCAGTGGAAAAGGGCACCAGACGGAAGACGGCGAACGCGAGTACATCCAATTCATGAACGTTGACTGCGTGGACGCAAAGTCGGTCGCGGAGTCGCCGATTACAATCATTGAAGATCCTGGCGACGATAGACGCTGCTACAAGACCGGCACGTATTTCGTTTTGCACTGTGTTGGGGCAAAGTTCTCTTCCAGCTGACCGCTGATGGTTCGATGAGTACTTTGATAACTTAGTTTTTGGTTTCCCATCGTATTACACAGTAGAAGGGTTTCGAAGATGTAAAAACTTCCAGCACTTGTGTACCAAGAGAGTACATGCACTTACCTGTTTATATTTTGATTAACTTGAGGTGTTTGCTGAAAAAAACATTACTCGGTTATGAAAGATTTGTTTACTAAATTCCCGTTCTCTCTTTCCCTTACCATACACACCCTTTCACCACCATTTTTGTTAAACATAGTAGTAGAATAATAGTTGTGGCTATTGCCCCATAACATCCGTTGACGTGTACGTGGCGCTTGAAAACGTTTATGCGGTCACTTAAGCTTTTTTTTTTCGAAGCAAGAGGGTACCACCTTCGAATCAGTTATAGAGATTTTCACTAACTAAAATCGCGGGGTCCTTGATCACAGTGGCATACGGGAACCTACGCAGAAGCGGCGGAAAACTCGTCCCTGGGTTTCTTCTTTGTTGAGTGTGATACGATTTTTAGGGCGAAATTTAGAGGAGCCTGGGTAAGGCCCCAGCGAAAGCCTATCGTGGGGTCAAAATGGGAACGAAGCTCCCTTCGAAAGGTCGGAAATTTACGAAGTCCCCTTTGAATAGCCAACTTTATCATGGAAATGTATGTCGCCGAATCGAGGATAGTTTGGATTCGTTGAAACACCTCTTTCTTAGAGGAGAAAAAATTGAAGAGAACAAAATATGGACGACTGCTGCAAGAAAAGTTTCTAGATTCTCTGTACATATAAGTTTTGAAACTAAGGAAAAAATCTACTTAGTCCGACTCTTCAGCTCGTACATATGTACTCCATTATTGGGACTGTACTGTCCCACTGTAAAGAACAATGTGATTTTTGATTTGCTTGTTAAAGAACACTTTTAAAAGCAGTATGTTTTTTCATCCTACAAGATGAATACAGATAAAAGAAAGTCGAAAGAAAGAAAGCGTTCATTACTCGCTGGATTACAAAATTCGTTCTCATTGTCGCTTTGAAAAAGCAACGACTTCGAATGTTTTGTCAACAAAATCAAAAGAACAGAAACAGGAAAAGAATAACACTTTGTGAACAAGAACGACGCCGGGAAATGAGGCGTTGATTTGCTGATGAATGAAGTTTCAAATGAAAATTTAAGCGTTTTCTTTCGTACGTTGGCGTATCGTATGGTATAAAAAAGTCCAACTTTTTAGAGCTATATCTCTGTTAGAACGAGGTTCCATGAAACATACTTGGAAGCGTATGATAGCACTTTGTCAGTTGTGTAGGTGTTTGAGAAAGGACCAAGAACTTATGTGAGTGAACACGAAAATTATGCTCTCCAAATCTCACGAAAGGCTGAGCCCCTTGCGCATCCTTTCCCAGGGCAGCTGGACCACTTAATGAGCATACAATTTTTTGGTTCACGAAGGTTTTGCCTAATTTTTGAAACACTTGATGTGAACAAGTCAGCGCTTCTTCACCCCAAATTTGGTGTCAACCGTTAAGTCTCTACTTACAGTCCTTCTCAAAAGGATAGACGGATTGCGCGTCTGCACCATTGCGGTGGGACCTGAACGAGGGGTGCGGAGTGAGCATGCTCTAAGTGAGAGGGTCGAGCAGGCCGCGCCGCGATTCTGCAGCCGCGACGATAAGAAACCGCACGCGCAATCCGTCTATCTTTTTTGAGAAGGACTGTAACTAGGACCCTGTAACTGTATTCACATGCACTCAAAGAGCGAACGTGTGCATTCACCTTTACAGCTCACATAAGCTTGGTATGGTTTTTCAAACACTTCCAGTACTCTCTTAGTTTTCGTCTTTCTGAAGATTTTAAGTCAATCCATGCATTTTCCACAGCGTAGGATTCCTTCGATTTCTACGGATAGTGGAACCTGCAAATAACGTGCTCCAATCGAACTCCCTTGCGCCGCTGAAAGTCCCCCTACCAGCCCTCTTTCAAGCTTTCGCGTCCTCCGTAGCTTCTACAAACGTGTTGCTTTCTTTCGAACCAGAAAAACCCAAACCCGCCCTTCTGCCCCGTCCACGAGCCACACGAGAGTTGGGGCTCGGAATTGCGCTTTCCAGCAGTTTTGCGCACGGAACCGATCAACATTTTGTTGTGATCAGAAGGTTCTGGAAATCTCAAAGCAGGTTTCAAGGTGGGCGACGTCTCCAAGGAGAATAACCGACGGTTTCGAGGAAGTAAAGGTCGTTGTGTCCACCACCAAGATTGTGCTTACACTATGCAAGAGACCCATGCACGTGTGGTGAAGAAAACCAGTTTTACTGCAGATAGAGCCATTTCTTCAATACAGCGTCGGAATGCAGGACAAAGTACACACAGAACTACACAACTTTCGAGAGATCACGAAAATATTGTTTTCAACTTACGCTCTTACGAAACGCTATAAAATATACATGTGGCAGTCTCCTTATTTTCTCCACCCCATTTTCCGCTATGTGCCATCACACGTTGTCCAATTCATTGAACCCGTACCGACACCATGATGTGACTCGAATAAAGGAAAACACTTTTTAGAGATTCCATGTCCTTTCTTTGTAAAACCTGGGCATGATTTGCTAGTAATGTTGATTTTTACTTATGTGCCTCACAGGTTGTTATGAACACGTTTTATTTTGGCCTGACGTTTCGACCTCACGTCGACTTCAGAGGCCTGAAAGTGGCGCAAGGTGATATTATTTCACGAGCTACCCCACCAAACTCTTCCTCTCCCAGTGCATTCAACTCGTTTTAGTTGGAACACCGTGAGATCCCAGTAGAAGATGAGACTTACCGCGTGTTCCACGAATCTAGCGGAGATGGTCTTCCGCTCCAGCAAAACACAATAGATACCGCTACAAGCGAGCGAGCGAACCACTCAGCTCTACTGATGTTACTGTTGAGCTTAAGCAGCCTTTGTAATCTTATAGCTCGCACAATGATAGAAAGGGCATCAGATCACTGGTAATCGCCAAATGCTCATTTCTGCTATTCATGCTGGGGTTCCATTTGCAGATCCAGAACGCTTCTAGGGTCTTTCTAGCAGATGTTTGCGCTTCTAGGGCCAGGATAGTGCATTTTACCTTTGTCATCCTCCACATCACCTTGGAAATCTTTTGAAAATGAAGATCATAACAATTTTCAATTCAAGCTTACACCGTGCTAGGCTCAGTTTGCGCTGAGCCAAGCATCGTGGAAGGTGCAGTTCAAAAATAGTCACAATTTTTTGGGAAACTCCTAAGTAATGTGTGAAGATACCAAAAAGTATTCTTTTATTGCCAACCATACAACTCTAGAAAGTACTCGCACGAATATGATGTTATCCATTACACGTTCATACAACTCTAGGGAGTACTCGCACTAATATAATATTATCCATTACACGTTATTTCTTGGTAGCGTAGACTATTTAACGGTGAAATTGCATCAGTTGTCGGCATTTACTAGCGCAAAAAATGAGTAAAGAATTCCTATGAAAGAATGAGTAAATAAAATAAGTGTAACAAAAACAAGTGTAGAACTACCCATGCCGAGTCGTGCAAAGCCAGCAAAAGCGAACAACTCTGTCGGACTACTACACGAGGCAGCCAAACTGGCGAACGCTCTCGTCAAATTCCTTCAGTGCACCAACACCGCAGTTCCTCTTCAGATGTGGAGCGAGGCATGCCCGATACGATTTCACTCCGCGGCATTTATGCTGGAATGTTCATTATGAATTCAAGCTGAAATATGGATGACTGTTCGGAAACTCTTTGTTAACAATCCAATTATTTGTTATGTTTTTGTTTTTTTATATGTTTTTTTACAATGTAACTCAATAAATTTGGAATCCTATTTTTCTAGATTTCAGCTTTTGAATAGACTCTGAACTTCCTGTCATCGAATGAAAAAAATACAAAAGTGCTGAAAGAGTCACACAACAGTTGGATACTAGTGACAAAGTGCAACATATGTAACACTGATAATCGCCTTTGCTATCCACCATCTACCCTTTCTCCACTCTCGTCGTCTAGAATCCAAGTGATTGGAAGGTAAGAATTCTTTGATGTTGTTCTTCTTCTGGATGTTCATCAACAGTGACCAGTTGTTCATCCATTCCGAAGAGAGGAGTGTAAAAGTGAGGTACTGACATGACGAAGAATGAATCCCTACGAACACGCAACATTAGTGGCTGACACAAGCAAGCAAAGAATGGGGGACGTGTGCGTCGGAACCAAAATGTGATGCACATGTAGGTCAAAGTTCCAGCCGTTAGTACTGGTACATCTCTAAAATGCGCGCAGTGGGTTCCGAGCATATGAAGCAATGATATTGAAGTCCTTCTGCAGTGGGTATGTGCCGTTTCACCTGGGAGCAACCCTTTGTCCAAGTATATCAATCCACACCCTTTCGCATTGCGATGTGGAAATAACCGGGACATGGCATGAGATTCAGACTTTTAAAGCTACATAATGTTCGAATCTATCGTAATGGAAAATATTCAACTCCAAAAGCCTGCAGTAAGTGTTAGGGAACTTTACGAGTCATCTTCTATCTTCCAAAATGCTGAGAACAGATCCTACACCATATTTTTGCGCAAAAAGATATATAATTTGGGCAAAATGTCAGGGAAAGAAGGGGAGCCCGAATCAACGTAGAGGCAGACCAGCCGCTAGAAAGGCAGTGTTTGTTTCTACTTGAGTTTGAGCTCGCCGGCAAGGCCTCAAACTCATATAGAGGCGAACACTGCCCTCATCGAGGCTGATCCCCCTCTACATGAGTTCTGGCTTTCTTTCGACAGCTTCACGTGCAGCATGAAAAGGGAAGGCATCGAATTGACGAGTGGTTTCGCATAAACACTGAATATGTCTTAAAAAGATGATTTTCACTGATGGGGTGCACAACGACGCCCAACTTCTTTCCATTTTATATCAAACTCATATGTTGCTAATTACTAGACCTCTACTATGTCGATAGCACTGCAGTGAAATTTTGTTTGGATTGATTTTAAGCGGCTCAAGAAACTCTTTCCTTAGTCCTACTTAAATGAGCGTGTGGCCAACAAACCCCGAGAATAAATTTCAGACCATCTACTAAATACTCTTAGATCTCTTTCATTCACTCTGCCTCGCGACAAATTCGAAAGAAAGAAGTAAAGGGCGACCGGTGAGAGCTTAAGGCAACACAGATTAACTGAAATATCCCCTAGACGGATTTTCTTCTCTGTAAAACGACGATTATTTGAAACTTGCTTCATCCTTGCCGGGAATCGCCTCGCCCATAATGTGCCTTCGACAGTTTCCTCTACCCAAAGCCTCTTGTTCCATAATGCAGTCGTAATGTCCCATGAATCGTTGGATATTTTGAGGGGAGCAAATGTAGCCGAGGTGATCCTGGGCGAAGCGTACCTGAACAGAGATAGGTGGAGAAGTCATTGTGGTAACTTGCTTTCAAGCGCCATTCAAATGCAGGTCGGAGTAATGTACAGAACTTCATTGTTGTTCTCTGCTCGGAGGGACTCCTAACCGAGAACTCCCACTCTAACGTTTTAGTTTTGAACATTTGGATAGCTTTACTGTCAGTGGTGGCGTGAACATACGCAGTTCGAAAAAGCTCACCATTTCATCCATAATGCACATCCGGATGTCGTCTATGTTCGCGCACAAAAACACATTGGCGTAACTGTCACATAGCTCCAGCAACTCGACGCGTGAGTATTTGTAGACAGGAAAAGACACCTAGGGAAGTTTCACACGAATCTATAGTTTTTGTGTAGGATTCCCGCCAACATTTTTAAGAAGGGGGCGATAGCTAGCAACTCAGACAGATGGAACGTACTTCTGCAAGATGCGGCCATGTTGCTCGAAGAGCCACCCAAGTGCGCATCAGTGGAGCGGTACACATTCGTGCCTGAAAGCCATCGCAGTTACAGTCTTCCTTTGTAAAAAAAACTCTTCCTTTGTATAAAAAAAAACAAGGGTGGTATCATACTAGAATCTTAGCTCATGATACTGGCATGCCAAATAGCTTCCGGTTAGACCACTTCCAGAAAAAAAGAGCAGCGAAGTTTTTGAACAAACAAATATTAGGTTGATGCGAATATTTTTTCTTGCCGCCCTGATTTTTTCCGCTCCTTTACCAAACTACGGCCTTGACGAGCGATATAATTTCTGTAATTATTAGAGGCCACTATTCGTTTCATGAGAACGTCTCTGGAGCGCTATTTTCAGAATACAGGAATCTACGAAGCGGGAAATTCGGAGAATGTAATTTTTTGAGTCGGCACCTTTGGCGATTTTGATTTTTTGGGTAACAAGATCTTCGGAAGCTGGGAAAGGTGGCACCCATATCATAGAATTTCTCAAGAATGTGGGGGGTGGTAAAACGTTTGCCAGCTAAAATATGAATGGGCCACTACGCGTGTCTTAGACGTTTTTCTGTTGGAGCATATTCGCCATCTCAGATCAAACAACAGCTTCCGGAAAAGTTTGGGGTAATGCTTCAAAATAGCAGCATAGATTGGTCGCCCAGCAAGAATTCCAGAAAAAGCAAAGAAAATGCTTCAACAAGTGCTTGTCTGCGTTGTCTAAGACGGAAGCCATCAAGCCAGAGCTCGACAGCGGACTTCTGCTCTCTGGATTGAATTAAGCAAGGTGTTTTGAATCAACCTGCATGTGGTTTTCTTGAAAAATCACGCGAAAAACCGAAAATTGGAAATGCGTTGTCTGTGAATTTTCAAATATTTCCTGCCTTCTAAGTGAAATAGATAGCAAATAAACAAATAGCGAAACGAAGAGCAGGATTTGATTTACAAGTCCATCATCGAATATTGTTGATACACAACATTTAGGGCGAATCCCAGAGTACAGTAAAAACCGCCGAAACTTTTGCACCAAGCTAATAAATTGCTCAAAGTTTAAAACAATTTTTATTTCGTGATTTTGGTTACCTTCGCCCAATTCCGCTAGGAGTTCTGTTAAGCGAATATGAATGCCGAACGCAGGCAGTTTCGCCATCTTACTTTATATAAAGCGCAGGACCCCCATCTACTCTAATTAAGCGCAGGTTTCACGTGAGTGGGTGGAGAATTTGTATGTGTGTTGTTATGACCGCGCCGCAGCACAACCGCCAAAACCAAAGAAAAGTTTTGGGTTTCTGAAGACAGTGACGTAAAGAAGAGATGAAGGACGGTGCGATTTCGCGATACAGCACATGACACACCAACGGATTAAGTACTGAACGAGAATCATTGCTGCTATTCTACAACAGTCTCCAAAACGGCGCTGTTAAAGGTGCGCCGCACTGCAGCATTTTCTCCAAGATAGGCGCATTTCCAGGGATTTTGGAGTTAGTGATGAGGAGAGAAGGTGAAAGAAGGTTTGGCTTCTCAGAGCGACACATGTCCCACCCTACGAAACAGGTGTAGAACGGGAATCTTCTCTATTGTGGCTCCAAAAAATTAAAACAGCGACTAGAAATTTTGGGCCAAGTACGGGAATTCGCACTACTAAAAAGGGACCAGTTCATAGATTTCTGGAGTTGAGATGCACCAAAAGAAATGTGGCTCACGAGTCCGAAACGAAAGGCCGCAAAGCGGCGCTTCGACTCGGGGTTCATAGTTTCCCTGGGGTATCGCTCAGACAGACTTAGCTCTGGATTTACTACCTATAAGAAGTCACGAAACACAGCTACATTCGCACAGTAATATTCGCCTTTTCAAAATCACCTCAAAAATTTCCTGAATAGCCTCAAGAGGACGGAACCAATGGTAATCAGATAGAGCTAGGTCAGGAAAGTAGGGTGGATTAGGTATGGTCTCCCATCTCCCAGTTCTTTGGGCTGCGCCGCGATGGCAATGTAAGGGCAAGCGTTGTCATGCAGGAGGTGTACCAAAGTTCTTCTGTGACGCTTTTTCCCGGAAGGCATTAGGTAGTTGATGGGGCTTATTGGCATATTTGATAGCGGTGACCTTCCTCCCTTGTGGGAGCAGCTCTGAGTGAAGCATTCCCCTGGCATCCCAGAAGCAGAAAAGGAGAAGCAGAGAGGAGCAGAAAATATTCTCTAATATTATTTGGGCCGGATAGTATATATAGTATCGACTGGTTTTCCCAACAAAAAGGGTTTGAAAATTTTCGGATGTTACTTTCTCGCCAAAATAATGGAAAAGGATTTCGAGAGTGTTCAGCACAACAAAGCTTAGAATTTTTTGATAACAACTTTTTCCCAAGAGAGATTCTGGATATCCTAGGTAATTGTTAGTTTACTCGCGTCAAAATCCACCTTTGTTGCTTAACGCTTTCTTCACAGCCGCAAAACTGTCTCCGTTTTGCCTCTGTTCACTGATTAGACCTGCTTCGTTACTGACCAAATTTTACTTAATCAAGAATTTGCGTTCCAAAATTTTGAGTACGAGATGACTTTAGCTTTGTCGACAAAGTGAGAGTTCACTCAGATTTTGGTAGAAATCGTTCACAGGAGAAAAGAATTTATCAAGTGCTTTTCTGTTGGAACTTTTTTGGCAAAACCAAAGTTCACCTTGAAGGAAGCGTTATTATCAGTAGAAAGGCTAATGCGTTATGAAACGTGAAAAGGTAATATGAAAGGCGACACGCAACACCTCCGAAACTGCCAAATAAACGCAGAAATCTCAAAGGCAGCGCCCAGGCAGAAGCCTTACTGTTAGTGCCTAAAGCCGATCCAGTGCCCGATCTGCCCCTTCGACAATTCCGTGAAAACACACTAAGTCTCGTCAACAATCGTCAGGACATGTTTCAGTTTCTGCACTCTGGTCGCTTTCCATCCTCTTATGCTGGATATGGCACTTACACAAAAGTGCATTAACTTGTTTGACTCATATTCTAAATTTGCTAAGTGTTTTGATCAGTAGTGGGCCACCCAAATTTTGAGAAAAAAAAAACATTACCAGTAAAAATACCGACGAAATAAGCAGAAAACGTTGTAAATGTTTCTCAAGATGCCAAAGAGTCTGTGGTCAACAATTATCAGCAGCTTTCTCAAAAATGTAAGAGCTCGACGAGCCTCATTGCCTCTTTTCCATTTTTCGCCGGACAACTCGTCCACATCGTAACTTTCAACGTTCTAAAAACCACAAATCTCGAGGTTTTCGTAGGCAAAGTCTACATAGTTGCAATCAGCTCATCAAGTAGAGCAGAGATGCCGGATTTGGAGAAACGAAAATTCCGCTTGGACACTGCCTTTAATGATACCCCATCAATCAAAAACTTCAGAGAAACTAGAACCTATTAAAATCGACTAGCCTGATCGCGCATGTTTGCTGTACAGTTGCTTGATATGGTGTAGTTGAACACAGGGTCGTCTTCCTCAATGTCGTCCATGGTCTCTTCTTCTGAGGAATCAGGCAATTCCAAGAAGCCATCAGCTGATGTTTCAGAACGGTTTTCAATGTCGTTTTCGGCAAAGGAAGCGCTCGCTTGCACAAGCGCGGCATCGAAATTTGCTTGGGGCTCCTGAGGAGACTCACTGGAGAAGGATGTTGACTCGGTAATGCTTTCCTCATGTTCGGTCGTAGTTTCCACCGAGCTCTCGAGGCTTTCGCCGCTTCCTTCGTCATTAATGGCATTGGCCTGGGATTTGTGAGACTCCGGGATCAGTGTAGAGCTTGAAGACGTCTGTGATGTTGTGCTTCTCGTTAAGGAGATGACTTTCACGGAAGAAGCAGTAGAAGCACGAAATGCCAAAGTGCTCGCGGCTACTATATCTATAACCGAATATCTGAGATTATTAAAGTGGTTCGCATAATTCAAAAGTGGTTATTTGGGAACAACATCAACAAAGCAGACATTTAAATCTCGACTTGCATAGCAAAATTGCGGGCTACGGAATACTAGAAGGGAAGTAATTCTTGCGGTCACTTTGTATAACATCAGAATCACTGAATACTAGACGGAGTGCGCAGGCAACAAATGTAACTAATTTCACAGGAAAGAAAACTGCAATCATAAGTATGACTGAGTAGAAGCGCACCGTCCGATACATTGCATCCGTATCCTCTAAGCATAGTGACGACGCTGTTGTAGGACTCCTCTCCACATTCTTGTTCAAGTTCAGATTTCATGCAACTAAATAACGTGAAGCTATCAGAGTGATTGGAGAGGGTATAACATTGGAAAATGATCATCATTTCTCGAATATTTTTGTGCTGAATGATTAACATTGAAGGCCTTCCAGTTTCGATTGTTTTAAGAAAGTTGCAAAACAATTCTGTAGAAATAACTACGTTCTCTCTATGGAAATTTTCCAGCAATTTTGAAAGTATCCGCCAATTATTTTTTTGGTTTGAGAAGCAATGTTTTGCCAGCTGCCTCAACATCGTTCCTTGAGAAACAGGTGGGCCAGCAAACACCGAATTCGTCCATGTCTCTCTCGCCAACTCTGATTAATTACCTTAGTTTCTTTCCCAGGCCCAGTTAGCTCTTGCTTTAGTAGAATAGGTAATTGAGAATGCGGTATAGCTCGGAGAAAAAACACCACTCGCAAACCTTAGGAAGTCCGTGTGCCCCTCGCACTTGTCTTCTGCCGGATCCATCGTTCCATTTACATATATGATACAGTCCTTGAAAAGAATTTTCAATAGATTTTCAAATACATTGTTCAAAAGCACGGTGCTAGTTAGTCCTACTTCTCTGTCGAGTAATTTCCTTTGGATGCAACTATAATCAATGTCAAAATCTCGCATCTTGAGCAGATCACAAGTGGCAACGAACTGCTGTTCCATAAAGGTTAGAAGCTGCAATATTTTTTCAGTGGTTCAAGAAACCCAATGATAAAGGCTGCTTACAAACCGGATGCTGACACAGCTTGTCAACTCCCTCCATACATTTGCTAGCATCCCTCAGGTCGTCACACAGGCCGACCAAAGCATCTATGGAGACGTTGTAGAGCGGAAAATGGATCGCTGCTGCTATAGGCGTTTCGGCCGAGATTGCTGACAGCTTACTGGAAGAGTTACATAAATAGTTTGCATCAAAGCATAGAAGCATCAATGTCGTCGAGCTACTCAAAACTATTACTAAGAGGGAAAGCACGATCAACACCTCCTGCAGTGACTTACGCCATGATGTTTTTTAGGCAGATGTTGATAGCCAAGTGGTCACGGTGTGGAACGCAGTAAGGAGGATGTGTTGTGGTGGGAACAGTGAACTCCGTAGTCTCAGGAATCTCGGTCGTAGCATGCAGTTCTGTTATTTCGTCCGTTTCTGCGACAATCGACAAGGATGTCAATCCAGATTCCGTTGTTTGGGATGCGGCGTTAAGGTCGGTATCAACTTCTGATGCAGGAGTAGTCATTATCTCGGAGATGTCAGAAGATGGTGCTGGCGGAACAGTTTCCTTTGGATCTAAATAGGACTAACAATAAGATGAATTGATTGTCATCATCATTCAAAAATGTGAATTATAGAGAAGATGTAGTAGCTATGCAGAGCAATGTGATTGAGGGAATTCGGAAATGCTGATAGAAGTGCCATAATGAAAATTGCAGGCAAATTCATTTATCTACCTAGGGTTTAGTGCTATTTTAGACACTCTTTGGACTCTCAGAAAAAGAAAAAATATTCATGGACTATATGTGGTGGTCAAATCAAAAGAACTGAACTTTTGTAGTGCAATACATATAGTCTGCATCCAGTGTGTAGCAACCGTGAATGGAACATTATGAGTGGTCTGTTTTTGACAGCATTGCATGCAGTTCTGATTACGCTCGAAGGAGCGCAATCATTGAATATGCTCACGTGCACCCCTCCATCATCCTGCGTCTGAAGTTCTCAATCTTCTCAATCCCAATACACGTCGTATTCACTTTCATCACATCTGCTGTAGATGTGTTTGCTATTGTGTAACATGGGATGCTTGCTCTACAACTGGGGTATCTAATAGCTTTGAAATCATGCATTCGATTTTGTTTCGGAAGCTGTATCTAACGATTTCCAATGTTTGCATTCACAACCTTCTTATGTCCTGAAAGAAAACTTCGCGAAAAAGTTGGAAACCCCGTAATTTTCTTTTGATATGAATCTTTTGCAAATCAGCCTCACTGGCGACGTTCTTAGTGGCACTTTCCCAGCAGGCAAAATTCGTAACCGTTAGTAAAGCGAATGAGAATGAACAAAAAATTACTTGTGGAGTTGTTGTCTTCAGCAAACGCAATCTCAGGCATTTTAGGGTAATCTGAAAACAAACTTCATGATATCTCTTTGTACATCTCCAACTGGTCCGCAGTCGCTCACCTTCGTCACTGCGAGCCGGTTTCTGAGTTGATAAGTGAAGTTCCATTTTCTGCGCATTTTCGAAGTAATCTGGAGTGATGCGTTGAACTTAGAGAGCATAGAAAAAGTGTCTATATAAGTGCTCCAGGATGTGTCTGTACTCGCTAGATTGCGAGAGCGACAAAATGAGCACGCAGTAATGGGAAGCACACCTCTTCTAAACTGCTCAGTCAACATGTCAGTAGTATTTGTCTGCTCTAAAATACGGCGACGTTCGGATGTTCCTGCAAGTCGCAATATCTGATTTTTATCGTTGCAGTATCAAGGTTATCGAAGTTACCGTCCATGCATCCTAGTTTCTCGATTGACGCTGCCAGAAGCGTAGTGGCTATTTCTCCGCAACGATCGTCCAAGTGGTCTTCAACGCATCCGAAAAATGTGGCCAAACCGCTGCATTTACCTGAAACAGCGAATTGTATCCTGCTTTCCGCGGGGCCACTATTTCTCTGAATCTACACTCACCGTCGTGTTGGGTGGGATTTGGCACTCCGTAGATGTGCTTCCAGCAATGTTTGGACTCCATTAGTGCTCCCGAGATGCAGTCGTAGTTGTCTGAATAGTCTAAGCACGGTAACAGATGGCTGACCCATGAATGGGATAGTACCGCATAAATGTATCAGGCCATTAAAAAAAACCCTTGCGTTTGCAATCTCCCTACCCCAACCAGAAAACTATTTAGAACTTTGATAATTTCCTAGAGGAGTCCTCTCAGATAGAGCAGTCGTTGTTCACCTACTTTGTGGAATGGAAGTAGACGGGTCTAAATCTTCGAATGAGCTCTAGTTTCTATTTGAATTTGTCGTTACCGCATCCAATTCTCTGAATTCTCGATTGTTTTTGGGGCGTATTCGCTTCTGCTTAGGAGGGCTATAAGCGCATAGCTACACTTACTTAGTTTTATATGCCACAGGATTTAGCGGTGCCTATTCCGTGCCATCGTACGGCAAGTTACGTACACAGACAAACCTTCGGAACTTTTGCGGAGCCTGGTTTAGTATTGGAGCCCGATTTTCAAAATTTCCGTGGGAATATGACGTCACTGACCAATTTCTTCGGGACTTTCGTGGATGTTCCGCGGAAGTTCCGAGTGGGGACGCAGAGAAAATGCTAGTTTCGGAGATTCCGCGTAGCTTTGCGGCCTTCCGAAATTCCGCGGAGCTTCAAGACAAACACGATGATCAAGGATGCTATCGTACCGAACAGCACATTTCAATCCTATTTTTGCAGTGATATGTTTTGTGTTGAGTTCAGCTGGTAACGCATGAAACGGAGGAGAAATATGAACACTTTTTGATTGTTTTCATCCAAAACGTACTGCAAGATGACTTAATAAATACATCCATATTGATGAATTCCGGGTAGAGTTCGTGGCAGATAGATTTACTCCTTGGATTTTCTCTCAAACTACGGAAATTCCGCAGATTTTCATCGAAAACGAATTTTTTCATGTTATCACTAAAGTCAAAACCTGACTCAGGCACGTAGCACACTCAAAAGCCGACATGCTGAGGAGGACTAGTCAGAAACAAAGGCCTTTCTAGATTAGTTACGACTACGATGATAACACTTTTGGTGGGGTTCGTGACCCCATATGTTTGGTTCGGCGAGTCCTGGAGACGTTTGGTTGACTTCGGAACTTCCGTCGGGTCACCTGCGGTAGGTCACGAGATAGCTCCGCGGAAGTTCCGAAAGTTTGTTTGGGTATCGGAGAGTATGACCCACCTGCAGGCCGTATCTGTTTCAAACCCTTTTCTTCAATCCAATGCTCCTAATTTTTTCACACTTCCCACATAGTGGTTACTCGATATGAGAATCACGAGTATGACATCCATTTTGTGTCGTTGTGCAGTTCTGCAAAGCCACTGTTGGCTACTGTAGGCACTGCGGATGTACTTTCACACAAAATCAAGTGAAATCTTGCAGGGTGTGGTTGTCTGAGATGCTATACAACATCGCTTTTATACTGCAAGGCATACTTATTTTCACTGTAGACATACTCTAATTACAGTTTTTCTTATCGAATCTACCGATTCTTCACAGAAGAGTTAGCTCAAATGTTAATCACGATCATGGCATCCAGTTTGCAGCACAACACATTTTTGTAGTTATGGGGCAAGCTCAGTTCAAGGCATGGAAATACACCACATCACGGCTGGTATTGCATGCAAAACTTGATTTCTCAAAAGTGCGTTCAGGTGCAAGAAGGATACCTTATTCGTTATCGGCACGTGAAATAACCCCTTTGCGGTGCTTTGTCAGATTCTGAAGAAGACGACTACCGACATTTTCTACAGTGTGAACACCGTTACCCTATTGAAACATTTGAGTATGCGAAACATACTTCATATTCCTAATTAGTACGCCGAATATACCCTTTCTACAGCTACTTCTTCGAAAATAAGGGCACAGATCCTTCCGTGGCTAACACAAAGCTTACATTGTCGCCAATATGTTAAAGAATCAACTTCAGTATACGTCTTCTCTCGGAGGTATCTCTCGAATCTCCATGTACACTCATCATTGCAGGAAGTGATATCTGCGACTCAGTGTTCAATGTAGCAATCAAATTTTAACCTGGCCCCGCCGAGGACCAGATACGAAGCGTCCCTTTTTTAAACACTTTTGCAAAATTCAGCGTGCCCTCAAGAGCACTAATACTGGGGACTAGTGGTTGTGATGGTCCATCCGTTTGGCAGGCTTTGCTCTTCACCAGATCGATGATTATCCCATGGTTGTGCCTCCTCGTTGACCTTGTGAGGAATGTCCACACCTTCAGCTTCGATACCGTCCAGTTTCGACGTCAGCTCAGTTTTTTTTATTTCATGGCCTCTGCCAAATTACCACCCAGGTGTTGGAAAGCACTAATGACAAAGAACACCCCCGTCAAACTCCAGAACTTACGCAGATTTCCAACGTGACGCGCGCTTTTTTGAGATGAGAATCTTGAAAACATTAGCTCACCCATAAAAGCTGGTCCATAGCGACTACATATGAAGCTGAGATGGCCGTCAACGAACGTCATGAGTGGGTTTGATGAACACCTGGAAGGTCGAAGAATGGAGGGAGTTTTACCAGTTGACCAGCCTATTGAAATGACTGTACTTGTCCATTTTCTCTTCGGTCGAGCACTGATCCAGTGAGGTGATGTAAGAAGCGCAAAGTTTGTGAACGGCATTCTTGCTATAAAAGGGGACCTGTAACCAAATTTATCTCAAAAAGAAATTCTTTATCGCTCATTAATTGACTTGTAACAGAATAAAAATCACCGGAAAAAGGAGAGCTTGTGCGTGGGCTTCAGTTTCACGAATTGCTTCCCATACGTCCAGAAGAGGGCGAAGACATCGTCCCATCGTTGAGTCGCCAGCACATTCCAATGCTAAGTGAAGATTTTTCGAATAAAATTGCTTGATCACTGCAGAGTTTCGTAGAGCAACGAACTCAGACATTCGTGGGGGTGATGGGCAGGTAGGACCCCAATCGCTCCGTCCACTTTTTGAAGTGAGGGGGGCGTATTTGGACGTCTAAGAAGAGCAGAGGCGTGCTGTGCATAACCCCGGTCGTCCCCCCATCCGCCGGAACCCAATAACGCGCTCGGGAGACAGCTACGAGGGCACGTTGGGGAACGCTTTTCAACTCTCGGGGGTAAGTGCCCCACGGTTCTGGGTCCACCCCCAGGTACAACTGGGGGTAGACCCATTTCCACCTGCATTCCACCCCCACGAATGTCTGAGAAGTTTTAGCGTAGTTGCAGATTGTGCAGTGGACGTGAAACAGCGAGTATTCTTTCAAACGTATTTGAAGTTCCGCTTTGGAAAGCACTTATGCAAAGGCCCATGACATAGGGTCGATTTTATTTTGTTATGGCAAAGTCATTCGTTGCTACAGTAGTGGTCTCATACGCTCACTCTAGCAGACGAAAATTCTGATGGAATAGGTTGGTGTTATAGTCCACGTGGAGTTTAGCAATCTGCGTCACCGTCGTCGGCGACGGCTGCCGCCGGTCGCCAATATTGGCGACGTCGGATTGCCAACATTGGTGGTCGATATTAATCTATTGGTACCGTTGCCACAGCCGCCAGCGACGACGACGCAGGGTGCTACACGGCTATGCTCCACGGGGAATGTAGCGCAAGTAGTAGCAGTGGAAGGCGTTCTAAATATGGTTTTGCTTCCCACATTTTTCTATTAGTCATTCGTGGCAAAACAGATAAACGATGTGAGAGGCTGTAGAAAGTTGTTGGGGCGTGCCGAGCCAGCGGCGCGCGCGGCCTGCCCGTGGTAGCTGAGCGCTGCCTGCAGGATGTCTTCGGCCCAGGTGTGTGTTTTCTTCCTGCTTCTTCATGAGGTGGAGTGTATGTGAATTGTTGAAATCTGTCGCTTCGAATCTAATGGATGGCGTCCTTGAACAGGTGAGCGAAGTCGCGTTCAACTGCCACAGGCAGACCACCCGCTCACGTGTCGCAGGCTCGGCTTGCTTCGACAGATTTTACGGCCATCGCTAATTAGCCACATAGAGGCGAGTGGTAATACCGGGCCATCTGAGGTCTTTTAGGCTATATCATGGAAATGGCGAAGAATGCTTGTGATTCCATTAGAATAATAGTGGAATAGCACCCGTTCCAGACAAAACAGCTGAAAAGTGAAAGTTCCCACGACCGATACCTTCAACAACTCAATCGTATTATATTAGCTGGAAAGTTCCAAAAGTATTGAGCGTTTATCGACTACACGCAAAGCCACATATCCATAATCATACAGCCGTCGATCGCAATGCAAGCATTCGTAGACCTTTGGAGAAACTAACTGAAATGAAAGGAAGGTACCGCTAAACAAGACCTGCAAAAGTGGACCAAGAGAGTGAATGCAAAATGAAGCTGGTCCTATAATCTTGCGCTTGTTTCTCGCTTTCTAATCCTGGTACAGTTACAGAGACCTTAAACGTTTCGCGGCATGTCATCTCGGCTTCAAGTCACACTAGCCAATGACTACCATTCCGGTATTATGTGGAGAAGTTCTTTCAAATCTGTCTCCAGGGTTCTGCATAGCGAGTTACACCTATTTCTTTTTGCTCACATGCAACATATGGTACTCATGTATGTATGGGCTCCAGGATGTGCGAGGTAGCTGGTTTAGGGTCCTCAAACTGTTGAGTCCTCTTGTATAGAACAAGGGCCATGCCAGTGAGCTGCCGGTGCAGCTGCCCGACATCAATTCAAGCTTATATGTATATGTATGAGGACCGTACTCAAAGTCAGAGGCTGACTCATTCCTGGTCATTATATGCGAGCTCAAATCGAAGTACGGTCCTTGTTCCCTTCAAAACTCAGTAGGTTGAAAACCCCTCTGAAGGCCACACATGGGGCGTGGGTCACTATGAGGCAAAACAAGGCGGTGACTTCCCGCCCTTCAGTGCCAACTCGTTCTCTTACATTCAAAATTTGTGTGTGCAGTATGGTGAATCAGCAAAGACAAGTTGAATGATAGCTGAAGAGGTCCATATCTAAGGAACAAGCCCCTAGATGAAGAAGGAATAAGTCGCTATCAGATTTTGACGACCAGGAACCCTTGCCAGCCATGGAGGAGGATGAAAGCTTGACAGCGAGGATGCTAGCGAAAGAATCCGATATGGGTCGTTCGGCCATCGCTCCTGACCGTCTACGGACCCTTATCACCTTGGCATCTTAAGCCTTTGACTAAAGAACCAACGTGATTTCCAAAGTACGTGTGTGCTGCCATTGTAGAGCTTTATCAAGCGCACTACATACAATACTGCTCCTAATTTTTGCAAAAAAGACGCGCCCGACGCGTTAATGCGTCGGCGACGCAAAAGCGCGTCGCAAAGCGTCGCATGCGCATAACTCGCTTCAGAATGAAGCTTTTGCGATTCCGAAGTCAGATTCTTATTGGGCGCGTCGCGGCGAAGCTGAAGATGTTCCTTTTCAGCGCATTTGATCGCAAAAATTTTTGGGCTATTTTAGGAGGCTGCTCTGTTGGGGCGTTCAGGAATTGGCCACAACGTCATCTATAGAGCTTTTGTACATTTTTTGTGAGAATATAGATTATTTCAAAGATATTGGCAAAATTTGAGCGTTGTGGGGTAGGTCGCGTGCCTTCCTAGTGATGGCGAAACTGTTTGATCCCGATTAAATGAGGCAATCGCTTTGCAGGTGAGGCAAAGTTTGAATGTCTAGCGGTTCTGCCACATTCTTGTTTCATCCTTGTCACTGAAAAATCTGGTAGTGCACCTCTTGAACTGCAGAAAATACTGGGAGAATCAACTGGACGACTTTCACCAAATCAGATTTGTGGCACGCAAAACGGCAAATTCCTCAGAAACATAAGCTCTTCTCAGAATATGAGTCTTTTCGTTGCTTTTTTAAAGATGATGTTGTATTTTGGATGCACCACAAGGATTAGAGCAGGGAACTCTACCGTATCATGCGGAAATTTAGTGAATCCGTGTAGTTGAAATTTTCGGCCTAGATCTCTGAGAACATGCCATCTTGCTTGATGGCATAGCTACCTCACCGCCACATAATGAACAGGTTCCTGCATGATCTTGGTTCACTTCGACCAACAATGCTATCACGACTTCATAGCATTATAAAAGGCTAGGGATGGGTAGGGTAGTGTCTGAAAACAGTGGAGGCATGGGTAGACGGTGCAGGGCTGGATGTGCTGCGGATGCGCCGGTAGCGGGGGAGAGCCGAAACAGGCTCAACTCCATGATAAGTGTGCATCGGCTCCCCGAAGTGGCGGAGCTGCGGATACGAGATTACCTCCCGTGGGTAAGTTCATTGGTGTACGAAGATGGGTAGTGAAGAGAAGAGAAAGGCACTGCATTGTTCAGTGTTTAACCGAGAAGAACTTGGCAGTGGGCGCCAACATGAAAAACAGGTGTTTACCCACTTCTAAATGGCTACACACCCTTACCACACCGTCATAGCCGATTCCAGCATTTTTCAGACACTACCCTACCCATCCCTAGCCTTTTATAATGTTATGAAGTCGTGATAGCATTGTTGATCGAAGTGAACCAAGATCATGCAGGAACCTGTTTATTATGTGGCGGTGAGGTAGCTATGCCATCAAGCAAGATGGCATGTTCTCAGAGATCCAGGCCGAAAATTTCAACTACACGGATTCACTAAATTTCCGCATGATACGGTAGAGTTCCCTGCTCTAATCCTTGTGGTGCATCCAAAATACAACATCATCTTTAAAAAAGCAACGAAAAGACTCATATTCTGAGAAGAGCTTATGTTTCTGAGGAATTTGCCGTTTTGCGTGCCACAAATCTGATTTGGTGAAAGTCGTCCAGTTGATTCTCCCAGTATTTTCTGCAGTTCAAGAGGTGCACTACCAGATTTTTCAGTGACAAGGATGAAACAAGAATGTGGCAGAACCGCTAGACATTCAAACTTTGCCTCACCTGCAAAGCGATTGCCTCATTTAATCGCGTTCAAACAGTTTCGCCATCACTAGGAAGGCACGCAACCTACCCCACAACGCTCAAATTTTGCCAATATCTTTGAAATAATCTATACCAGCCTGATCGTCCGGCTGACGCCGGACTCTCAGGCTTCTTTACGTGCTCGCTTCGCTCGCGTTGCTATCATGTGGCATCTCTCTCACACCACACCGGCCATTCCTCATTTATCAAAACTCGCGTTTTCCGCACCTTCGAGCTTTCTGGTTCTGAGGCGCCTTTTCCTCAGCTGTGCAACTGGGGAGCGACGTCTTTCTTGTGTAGGACTGTTGGACCCGTCTCTAGGCGTTTCCCTGCTTTCAGACGCCGGCGCCCCTCACCGCACCGTCGGACCCGTCTCCAGGCATTCCCCCGCTTTTGGACGCCGGCGCACCCTTATCACACCTTTGGACACGTCTCTGAGCGTTTTCCCACTCTTGGACGCCGGCGCACCCTTATCACACCGTTGGACACGTCTCTGAGCGCTTCCCCACTTTTGGACGCCGACGCACCCTTATCACACCGCTAGCCCCGACTCCAGGCATATCCCCGCTTTTTGACGCCAACACACCCTTATCACACTGTTAGACCCGTCTCCAAGCATTTCCCCGCTTTTCGACGCTGGCGTACCCTTATCACACTGCTGGACCCGACTCCAAACCCGTCTCACCACTTTCGGACACCGGTGCCCTTTAGTCCTACAGTTGGACCCGTTTCTAGGTTTTTTTTTTCCACTTTTGGATGCCGGTGCACCGTTGCCGCAATAGTGGACCCTTTGCATAGTATTATCACCCCTTGTGGGCGCCGGCCCAACCCTGCAGCGTCCCTCCTCATCCGTGTACTTCTTCGCCTTCCTGCCTCCTCCTCTTCGACATAATGAGATCCTACCCATCTCTCCCCTTTTATACTGTCTGGGCTTATCTCATTCATTCCAACTGTGGTAAACACAACCGTCGGTTCTTAACATGTCTGAACATGACAAAAGTGGCCCAAAACACCTGTAAATCAAGGTAAAAATCAAAATTTACCACATTTTCGTACATAACTCGACGGGGTAATCACGATGGTGTAGGTATTTTTCGTTTTTGGTGGCTGGTTCTTGTGCACAGACACACACACACACACACATGAAGTGCCAATTAATAAGAAGTAAGATTCTCACAAAAAATGTACAAAAGCTCTATAGATGACGTTGCGGCCAATTCCTGAACGCCCCAACAGAGCAGCCTCCTAAAATAGCCCAAAAATTTTTGCGATCAAATGCGCTGAAAAGGAACATCNATACTTCTTCGCCTTCCTGCCTCCTCCTCTTCGACATAATGAGATCCTACCCATCTCTCCCCTTTTATACTGTCTGGGCTTATCTCATTCATTCCAACTGTGGTAAACACAACCGTCGGTTCTTAACATGTCTGAACATGACAAAAGTGGCCCAAAACACCTGTAAATCAAGGTAAAAATCAAAATTTACCACATTTTCGTACATAACTCGACGGGGTAAACACGATGGTGTAGGTATTTTTCGTTTTTGGTGGCTGGTTCTTGTGCACAGACACACACACACATGAAGTGCCAATTAATAAGAAGTAAGATATTGTTAACTGTGAAAGCTATGACAAGTGATCCTAACACATGTTAGAACTTCAGTGCTCGGATGTCATATGACAGGATGATGGGTAGGACGACTAGATGCTGCAAGTTGAGCTTGAACTTCAGCGATTTAAGGGCTTGGGTGCATTCTTGAAGGGATGGGTGATCTCTTACCCATGGGTATGATTACTCATGGGCGGTAGCCGGATGTACATAAACAACCTGACATATGGGTAAGCATGTCAATGTGTGATAGGTAAGGGGGGAATATGAGTACCTCGGTGTGATTACCATGGGTAAGCTCAGTGATGCCCCCGTCTCGAACTGAACAGTAAATGGACTCGACCACTTGAAGCCACATGCATCACTGAGACCACAAGTGGTGAACAAGCCAACTCTATGCAAATTCAGATAACGTCAGCACGTTTACCCTGGGTAAACTCAATGATACATCCAGGACCTAGGCTGGAATGCATAATTGAAGGCATAAGTGATCTCATACTCACATATAGGCACTTTCACCCATAGGTAACAGCCAGTAGCGGACGCAGGTATTTTTAATTAACTGTTTTTATTATTACTATTTCTCAAATAATTTTTATTAATTATTTAATGCTATAACTGAATTTTTCAAAATAATTTTATTCTCCATTCGGGCGCCCAAAATGACAGAGACCCCAATTTTTTCCCACCCNTTATGCGCAGGCGACGCTTTGCGACGCGCTTTTGCGTCGCCGACGCATTAACGCGTCGGGCGCGTCTTTTTTGCAAAAATTAGGAGCAGTATTGTAGATTAACGATGAGTTGCTCTTTTCGTGAAAGAGTGGATCCTACGGGGTCTTCAACATGTCACCCTACCGCGGTCCAACGTGCGCGCGTAAAGAGTGTCCGATAATCGTTTCTGGCCAAAAAATCTCGAGGAAATGTGAAAATCGGCCGGGTGGATTTTCCGTGAACTCTCAGACAAAAGCGACTCCGGACGTTCATGTGTTTTCATTCATTTTTTGCAGTCTTAAGAATTTCATCAATCGAATCTTCTTCTTCTCCACGGCTGTTGAAACTTCCTGATCGTCGAAATTTTATTCGTTATTTCTACCTTCCCCATCAGTGAGGCTTGTATTGCCAGATTTAGACTTCCCATATTTCGGCTTTCATCGCTGTCCCTCCAGCTAATTTAGTTTAGGTCGTAAAATGACTGTTCTACATTCCAGCTTTTCTTTGGCAGTGTATATGTAGAGCATAATATGGCGATTTCCCATACATATCTTTACTACGGATTATTTCCACAGTAATTAAAAGGCGTCAATTCACAATGAATAAAAATGTTGGAAAAGCCGCGGGGATTGTGCACGAACCTAATGACAGTAGTTGTATAGTACACAGTCCTTTTAGGGTAAATTTTACCAGCGAACTCAACTGAAACATGCACGATAATGTACTACGTTAACGAAATTTTACTGTACTTTACGGAGATCTATCTGGGAGAAATATGATGTGACAAATCATAGGTGGGATGAGCAAAAGGATGAGAAATCGCCAAACAACTTCGATACTACAACTCTATATCTCTCAACGACTATAGTACACATATACTATATTAATTAGTATGCTTACATTTCAACATTGAAAGGTAATAGCGATTGAAACTCACAGTCAGCACTGGTTCCGGCGAAAACAACTAGTATCCAGATAATTCTCATAATGAGATTGACGAAAGCGAACTGGAAGCGTCTAGTCTGGAGGCGGCGACTTCCAGTCAGCGTAACGCCCACCAGCTTCACAAGCTCCGAAAAAATTACCGGTAACGCCTGTAAGAGCTTCCCTGGCTTTGGAATTCATTACTTGGTATTCAATCTGAAGAAGAACGACACCTGATTCTGGGGCGGCACTCCTTCTCTCAACCAGTCACTAAAAATTTGCTGGTAAGATTTCAGAAATACATCAGACTAGGCCTATGCGGAGGCGTATATTGGTGGGAAACAGGCATTTTTCTGATAACATCTTGAAAATCTTACAATTACGGATTGTATTGCAGTTACAAACAAAAAGTTACAATTCACTCTTAGTAGACTTCTTTCCTCAAGAAAATAGTTTCGAAAAAAAGTCTCTGTAGAGAGAGGAGTTGCAGAGTTGTGTAGCTGTGTGCCTGTATTAAATTTATGTGCCTGTATTGAGGTAAGGTTGTAGCTTGGATTGAAAAAAAAACCTTCCAATTGGATAAGAAACGAGGATGTCCATCTGCAACTACTTTTTCCTAGACTATCATGGCACGAAATGATCGCCTACTCTCAACTGTCTCAACTGCCTACTTAATACCAGTGATTTACTCATTCTAGTTTCACTCAGGCTTAAAACGATTATCTGGCGCCGTTTCCGCATGTGATCCTCCCGGACAGACTCGCCACCGATCTACCCTTCACAAGTGGACGGAACCTATAGTAGACCTGTCAGGAGCTGGAATCATATCAGGCTCGTGCAAAATTAATTGCCGAAACGAACACTTCAGCTCGGAGTGTTGTTTCTCAACTCGGACCCAACATTGTGCCCTTGTTTACACTCATCTATTCCCTACATCTTTTTTAACAATCCAGTAGATATGATATACCTCTACATCAAGATGTAAGGTTGCAAGGATTTGTGAACTTTGGAAGGTGTTACCGCGATGTTCCAGATAAGCAATCTGCAGGTGTCGAGGTTTACATCTGGGACTGCGGAAAAAAAGCTCAGTTGGAGAAAGTCTGTGGAATAAGGAGAACCAGCCTGATCGTCCGGCTGACGCCGGACTCTCAGGCTTCTTTTCGTGCTCGCTTCGCTCGCGTTGCCTTCATGTGGCATCTCTCTCACACCACAACGGCCATTCGTCGTTCATCAAAACTCTCGTTTTTGCACATTCGAGCTCTCTGGATCAGAGGCGCCCTTCACACAGCTGCGCAACAGGCAAGCGTTGTTTTTCCTTGTGTAGGACCGTTGGACCCGTCTCCAGGCGTTTCCCCAATTTCAGACGCCGGTGGCCCTCACCCCACCGTTGGATCCGTTTCCAGGCTTTCTCCCAGTTTCGGATGCCGGCGCACCCTTATCACACCGTTGGACCTGGCGTCAGGCGTTTCCCCACTTTTGGACGCCGACGCACCCTTATCACACCGTTGGACCCGTCTCTGAGTGTTTCCCCACTCTTGTACGCCGGCGCACCCTTATCACACCATTGGACCCGTCTCGGACCGTTTCACCACTTTTGGACGCCGGCGCACCCTTATCACACCATTGGACCCGACGTCAGGCGTTTCCCCATTTTTGGACGCCGGCGCATCCTTATCACACCGTTCAACCCGACGTCAGGCGTTTCACCACTTTTGCACGCCGGAGCACCCTTATCACACCGTTGGACCCGTCTGTGAGCGTTTCCCCATTTTTGGACGCCGGCGCTTCCTTATCACACCGTTGGACCCGACTCTAGGCGTTTCACCACTTTCAGACGCCGGCGCCCCTTCTTCCCACAGTTGGACACGTCTCTAGGTTTGTCCCCCTACTTTTGGACGCCGGTGTACCGTTGCCGCAAAAGTGGACCCTTTACACGGCATTATCACCCCTTCTGGGCGCCAGCCCAGCCCTTCAGCGTCACCCCTCATCCGTGTCCTTCTTCGCCTTCCTGGCTCCTCCTCTTTGACATAAAGAGATCCCACCCATCTCTTCCCTTTTGTACTGCCTGGGCTTATCTCATTCATTCCAACTGTGGTAAACACAACAGTCGGTTCTTAACATGTCTGAACATGACAAAAGTGGCCCAAAACATCCTGTAAATTAAGGTAAAAATCAAAATTTGCAACCTTTTGCACATAACTCGACCCGCTGAACACGACGGTGTAGGTATTTTCAACTTTTGACGGCTGGTTCTCGTGCACAGATTCACACACACACACATGAAGTGCCAATTAATAAGAAGTAAGATACTATACTATACTATACTATACTATACTATACTATACTATACTATACTATACTATACTATACTATACTATACTATACTATACTACCAGCCTGATCGTCCGGCTGACGCCGGACTCTCAGGCTTCTTTTCGTGCTCGCTTCGCTCGCGTTGCCTTCATGTGGCATTTCTCTCACACCACAACGGCCATTCGTCGTTCATCAAAACTCTCGTTTTTGCACATTCGAGCTTTCTGGATCAGAGGCGCCCTTCACACAGCTGCGCAACAGGCAAGCGATGTCTTTCCTTGTGTAGGACCGTTGGACCCGTCTCCAGGCGTTTCCCCAATTTCAGACGCCGGTGGCCCTCACCCCACCGTTGGATCCGTTCCCAGGCTTTCTCCCAGTTTCGGATGCCGGCGCACCCTTATCACACCGTTGGACCTGGCGTCAGGCGTTTCCCCACTTTTGGACGCCGACGCACCCTTATCACACCGTTGGACCCGTCTCTGAGTGTTTCCCCACTCTTGTACGCCGGCGCACCCTTATCACACCATTGGACCCGTCTCGGACCGTTTCACCACTTTTGGACGCCGGCGCACCCTTATCACACCATTGGACCCGACGTCAGGCGTTTCCCCATTTTTGGACGCCGGCGCATCCTTATCACACCGTTCAACCCGACGTCAGGCGTTTCACCACTTTTGCACGCCGGAGCACCCTTATCACACCGTTGGACCCGTCTGTGAGCGTTTCCCCATTTTTGGACGCCGGCGCTTCCTTATCACACCGTTGGACCCGACTCTAGGCGTTTCACCACTTTTGCACGCCGGCGCACCCTTATCACACCGTTGGACCCGTCTGTGAGCGTTTCCCCATTTTCGGACGCCGGTGCATCCTTATCACACCGTTGGACCCGACTCTAGGCGTTTCACCACTTTCAGACGCTGGCGCCACTTTTC
Organism: Ancylostoma ceylanicum; assembly: GCA_000688135.1. Lineage (NCBI taxonomy): Eukaryota > Metazoa > Nematoda > Chromadorea > Rhabditida > Ancylostomatidae > Ancylostoma > Ancylostoma ceylanicum. The sequence goes on along the minus strand of JARK01001387.1, from coordinate 316,741 downwards.
CCACAGTTGGACACGACTCTAGGTTTGTCCTCCTACTTTTGGACGCCGGTGTACCGTTGCCGCAAAAGTGGACCCTTTACACGGCATCATCACCCTTTCTGGGAGCCGGCTCAGCCCTACAGCGCCACCCCTCATCCGTGTCCGTCTTCGCCTTCCTGGCTCCTCGTCTTCGACATAAAGAGATCCCACCCATCTCTTCCCTTTTATACTGCCTGGGCTTATCTCATTCATTCCAACTGTGGTAAACACAACAGTCGGTTCTTAACATGTCTGAACATGACAAAAGTGGCCCAAAACACCTGTAAATCAAGGTAAAAATCAAAATTTGCAACCTTTTTGTACATAACTCGACGCGCTGAACACGATGGTGTAGGTATTTTCAACTTTTGATGGCTGGTTCTCGTGCACAGATTCACACACACACACATGAAGTGCCAATTAATAAGAAGTAAGATGAGTGGGAACCTCAATGCCTTGCTGCGTCTGTTTTTTTCCGAATGAGTTTTGAAGTGTAACGTTATCCTGGAGCAAAAGGAGCCTGTCTCTGTTGATCACTGAGATCACCTTTGTCATTAAAGGCAGCATCCACGGAAATTTTTGTGTTGGAGATTTCGCTGAATATCAAGGTTTTCAGGGTCGATGAACTCATAGCAGTGATGAAACAGCGTGAAACACGCCGGAAAACGAGAAATGAAGGCGCTTTTCCCATGCGTCTAGAGCGCGGACGAGTTTTCCGCTCAGGGTATATGCGCGTATCGTCACGAATTCTTGTGGATGGTGCGCATTCCATAGACCACACTGTACAATATTCCATATACAGCGTGATACATTGGGCTAGACCAAGTATCACGCTGTATATGGACCGTTGCATGCCAAGTCAATAGCGTTAACTGGCGTGGCGGACACCACAATGGCCACGCTCGGCTCTGTGTCCACGGCAGTATCTCCACAGATAGGCCGCTTTTTTTCTGTGTTCAAGATACCATCGTGATTGTCCGGCAGCTGACCACACGGAGAACGACTTACCTCGAAAGTGAGAATTTCCATGGGTGCTATGTTAATGACCTGGTGCCTGAGGCGCTGACCATCAGTCAGAGCATGGAGTGTCCACTTCTGCATCTTTCTTACCTCTTGACTAAAGTCAACTGTCTCGAAACTGTAAGATGGTGACCATCCACCCCTGCTCTCAGTGGTCGAGTAGTAGGATCTGGTTTGGGGTTACGGCTGCCCTCAACGTTTGATCATCAGGCGACATTTTGCGACCGCAGGCATGGTTATCTCCGAGTTTAAAATCGCCGAAGGAAACTTTGGCGATCGGTAGCTTGCTGTCCATTGCGAAGGCGCTTGCGAGCCAAAGCAAAAGCAAGATTCTCGTACACTTCCTGTACAGTACAATCGACATTGAAATCATTAACCGGGATCACCCGGAAATCGCGCCGTCTCATCATTTGTTCGCGACTCCATAAAAACCACGGGAAGGAGCTGGCCAGAATATTAAGGGGGCGTTTGAGTTAGGAGGAAAAGCGCTCTCAAAGAATCATATTACTTGGTTGATCAGATTAGGCAGGACTAGAAAGCTTACTTGTGCATGCCGCGAAACGGCAATTAACTGAGCACCGTCCTGATACTTTCGATCAGCGGTACCTTTCAGCACATTTTCCTCCCAGTAAGGAATGATTCCAGCAATCTCAGTAATTGCTGAACGTCAACTACTTGTATGAGTGCGAACGCTTGGAAAAAGTTTAAGCACTTGACTTCTCACAGGGATGATATTCGTTTTTGGTGAAGTCTGTTGTGTTCAGCTCTTGTATAATAGCTTGGGCAAAGCAATACTAAAGTGCTGAGGTTTCACAACCGTTTCTCAATACATCTTTGGGTTGTGGAAGCCTCCAGACATTCAGAATCACATAGCGTGCAAACCAGTTCGATGCCCCAAGTTCTAAGACGTCGTTCGCTGTGATGACCACAGTCGAAATGAAAATGAAACGCGAGCGTGATGAGATGCTCGACCCATCTCGCCATGCTTTTCAACAGCCCTGTCCTAGATGAAATTTGCAGCAAAAAGTGAATCGCTGACGAAATGACTTCTTCAAAGACATTAGTGTTGCAGGAACTGATCAGTGATTGAAGTGTTTAGCTTATGGGCATGGACATTAGCCTGCATTCCTGTTCTCGAGAGCTAATCGTTCACGATTCAGTTCGCTCCGCTCTCGAGGCATGAAGTTTGGGGATGCCCCCGCTTCCACAATTTTATATGTAGTAGCGAGTGAGTTCTTCGACCCCTTACATTTTGAACGAATGGATTCTCTAAATAGATCCGTTCTACGCCAGCCTTTTTTAATCTAATATGGTAACAGTTAACCCACTCTAGAGTCGTAGGGGAGTAGGTTGGCTCAGAGCAAGTCAACCGAGTGCTGACGCTATTTTCTCTTGCCACTGCGTGGAGTTGTTTCGGACTAACTCACGACCTACATAGAAACCAAACATTATATTTAGATTGGAATGCTCGTCCGTTCGAGCCTTCCAACCAGAATTGTAAAATTCCTGTGAAAACGATCAGCTAAAAGTTGGAAAATGAGAACGTTCACTGTAACGCATATAAAATTGAGGGAATATAAACGTCATTCATTTTCCTGTTGTTTTCGTCGCACTCATGTTGTTTGACAGTGGAATAAACTGCTCTATCCGGTGATGAACCGGACATCAGTCGTGCATCTGAATACGATGATAGTACGACCACGGTGGACTAACCACTCTACTACTCTGATATCGTAACAGTGACTACAAAGCTTATCCACAACATTGGCTTGACCCTGATTCAAGAAAATGACCCAGTAGAAAATCAAAGAGAAGTAGAGGAAGCCCCATACTCGATCGTCCAGGATTGGCACCACTGGAATACCATTTGTTTATGCCGAACCAGATTTTTCTGGCGCAGACATACGTATGAAATTGAACTGAATTAAGATGTGAATGCACCGCTAATCCCTCTCACAGCGACTTTTTCGACACTAGCAGAAGAGCCACTGATCAAGTGGAGAATACCTTTTGGATGATGTTGTTAAAATGTTGTTTTCGTCCCAATCTTTTTTTAACGCTTTGTTTGGTCATACGACATTCACATATATCCCCTCAACCTAATGATTCCTAACAAACAGCTGGTCTCTTTAGAAAGAAGACAACTTCATTTATGTGCGTCATTTATCCGAATATCTGCTTGCTGACGCCCATGATAATCGTCGACGGTTTCTTTCCAACTTCTCAGGTTGATTTTCGCATAACAATCCGCGATATTCTTGAACCAACAGATGACCTGATTAGTCGTACCGGTTGTAGCGAAAGTGGTTTATCGACAACGACATCACTTCACCGCGGAACACCGCTGTTCGCAGAGAAGTGATATGTGGCTTTTGTTTAACAACGAAATTGCATGGGAACAGCATGGAAGAACGGAAGGGCTTTGTCATGTCTTTTCAATACAGAATCTCCAAAAATATATGGGAAGCTGTCAGTATAACGCTGTGATAGTTCGTTGTATTTCTGCCGACCCTTTTGTCGCTAATTACGTGAAATAAGGTTTGTCTTTTCATCGAGAGATATTTTAGTCAGCTGAATAAGGTTTCGGAAATCTTATGTTTTCGAAAATTGAATGTGCGTTCTACGAAAAGCCTATCAAGGGGACAATCCAAGTGTTGAATTCAAGATACATTCTCGATCTCAACCACTGTTCCTTCCACTTGTTGGGCACATGAGACTAAGACTTCTCCAAGAAATTTCTCACTATGTGAGACGAGAAAGCGGCTCACTGAGATTTTTGCATCATCAAACTTAAGGCATACGGACTTGATGGCTGTCTTTTTAAGTTTTTAGATGCCTTCTTGAATGGCCGCACTCAGAAAGTTATAGTTAGCGGCGCTCTCTCTGACACCCACTCCACACCTAGCGGAGTTCCGCAGGGCACCTGCTTAGGACCGCTAATGTTCTTACTCTACATAGAAGATTTGCCCCAAATCCTCACGGAAGGAGTGCAGTGCTCTACTTATGCTGACGACTCCAAATTATTCTCAGTAAATAATGTCGCTGCCCTTCAACACACTCTAGATGCGCTTGTTTCTTGGTCACATAAGTGGAAGCTTGATATGTCGCATGAAAAGTCCTCCGTGATGCTTATTGGGAGGAACCACCCCAGAAATTGTTCATTTCACAAAGGAATGCATCAACTTAGCATCTCGAAGTCCGTGCGCGATCTTGGCGTAACGTATAGTGATAAGCTCACATTCGAAGAATACATAGACGGAATTATAACCAAAGCATTCACTGTCAAATTTTACCCTGCGAGCTTTCACAACTCGCAACGTGAGTACTCTCTTTGGTCTTTTCACAACGTATGTGCGACCTATTCTCAAATACTGCTCCCCACTTTGGTCACCATCTAAACAAAGTTACGTCGACAAACTTGAGAAAGTCCAGAAGAGTTTCACAAGGCAGATATTTGCTAGAAATGGGATTTTTCAAATAACTTATACTGAACGACTAGCTCATCTTAACAGCAATACACTGCAGTTGAGAAGAGTCGTTTACGATCAAGTCTTTCTTTTCAAAATTTTTATGGATATTGTCGACATTGACAAGGATTTACTAGGGTGTTGTTTTCAAAATGCAGCTGAAGAGAACCACCCACCAAGAATCCTAGAGATACCAAAGAAAAACCTTCGAAAAGTGCTCGTCTCTGTTCAACCAAAAGCAGTCCCGTTGCACCAGGGCTCACTTGTGGGGTAAGTACTGATATCCTGTCTTGATACAAGAAAGTTATTTTGGACTGTGTCGCTTGTGGTATTTCGGAAAAATCTCAAAAAACCAGAGATCGAGAGGCGGGATTTTCGGAAGCTGTTTTTCTTTTCATGGTTTCTAGCCCTAGCTGACACCACGTATACGTACAGTACGAAAGATCTTGCTTCGCTCTTCAAGACTATACCTATATCTTGATGTCATACTACGTCCAAACCAAATTACACGGTTTTGAAAAAAAGTGCGCCATTTCTTTTGCACCAACCTAGTATATACGCGGGTGGTGCATGCGTTTCCATGACATGTCAGTCTCTTCAGATGATGGGGCCGCATGTACCACAACCGACTTGGTATAGGCTATGTTTCTATGGAATCGGTTTCGTGCAGAATATTATGTCTCGAAAGTTGTATTCTAAATGAAGAAGACATGAAACACATTCAATTCGCGGCGCCAACAGTCAAATTAGTTTGTCTGCGAGAGAACCACCTCTATCGACTTCCCTATCCATTACGAAGCAGACCTTGTGGATGAATTTTGATATTGCTTACTGAGAATGATTTTTGTCAGCTATTTCTACCGTGTTATGCAGAATGATGATGCGAAATCGTTTAGTGGATTAACGCTGGATACACGCCCGCTATTTTGGAATGTGAGAGAGCTACGTGTGAGCGACCCCGAGGGCACTATGTGAGCTGAAGCTTTTTTAAAATCACTTCTCCAATGTAGTGGTTCACTTCATTTATCTAGTGCATTGGAGGAAATGCAGAAATTTCGTCCTGAACTAAAGATTTTCTACAGTGTGCTTATGCCAATGTACAAAACTGAAAGCCTAGCCAGGCGAAAATGTGGGAAGCAACGTACGTTGAACAACACGCTTATTTTTACTTCAACAAATTCAAGTATGAGACTTCTTTGAGGTGGTTGTTTCAGAGATGGCCTGAATCCGGTGCGGACAGCAGCGAAGAATTAGACCGTAAGCAGCTCTTAGAAAAGACCAGTCTGGCCGTCCGGCTAACGCCGGACTTCCAGACCTTTCCTTATGCTCGCTTCGCTCGCATGACTTCACCTCGCATCCATTTTAGTGAAACTATGGTCAAGCCAGTTTTCGCTCCGTTTCCCCTAAATGCCCTTCCCCATAAAAATGGATTCATCAAAGATTATCATTTTCTCGAGTGAAATAGCTAACTGTAGCTATATGTAGCCGATTCAACCTTGAATGAACACGGAGAATGGTTTATCATACTCTGTTTGTTGTGAGTGATCCATTGATAACAATCGGCTTGAACATATAAAGGAGGACGGTGCGGTGTGCTCTGAAACAAATGAGGGTAGAACACGCAGGAGGGGACGTGAGGTGGGCAGAATGACATGGGTGGTATAATAGTCACTGCTGGGGCGGGCATTTGGTACTTTCTCACTGTATTTAGGCGCCAGAGGACAATTAGAACAAACATAGACCTGATTAAGAGCATTTTCTCGCAACTCTGCACTGACGCACCTCTTCTTCATCTATCTATCCATCCGCAGGCGTTTACCCACTTTTCGACGCCGGCGCACCGTTATCATATCGCCGGGCCCGTCTCCCCCACTTTGAACGCCGGCGTCCCCTTATCATATCGCCGGACCCGTCTCCCCCACGTTGGACGCCGGCGCATCCTTATCACGACGACGGACCCACCTCCCCCCACTTTGGACGCCGGCGCACCTTTATCACGACGACGGACCCGTCTCCCCCACTTTGGGCGCCGGCGCAGCTTTATCGCAGCGGTGGACCCGTCTCCCCCACGTTGGACGCCGGCGCATCCTTATCACGACGACGGACCCACCTCCCCCCACTTTGGACGCCGGCGCACCTTTATCACGACGACGGACCCGTCTCCCCCACTTTGGGCGCCGGCGCAGCTTTATCGCAGCGGTGGACCCGTCTCCCCCACGTTGGACGCCGGCGCATCCTTATCACGACGACGGACCCACCTCCCCCCACTTTGGACGCCGGCGCACCTTTATCACGACGACGGACCCGTCTCCCCCACTTTGGGCGCCGGCGCAGCTTTATCGCAGCGGTGGACCCGTCTCCCCCACGTTGGACGCCGGCGCATCCTTATCACGACGACGGACCCACCTCCCCCCACTTTGGACGCCGGCGCACCTTTATCACGACGACGGACCCGTCTCCCCCACTTTGGGCGCCGGCGCAGCTTTATCGCAGCGGTGGACCCGTCTCCCCCACGTTGGACGCCGGCGCATCCTTATCACGACGACGGACCCACCTCCCCCCACTTTGGACGCCGGCGCACCTTTATCACGACGACGGACCCGTCTCCCCCACTTTGGGCGCCGGCGCAGCTTTATCGCAGCGGTGGACCCGTCTCCCCCACGTTGGACGCCGGCGCATCCTTATCACGACGACGGACCCACCTCCCCCCACTTTGGACGCCGGCGACCCCTTATCATATCGCCGGACCCGTCTCTCCCACTTTGGACGCCGGCGCAGCTTTATCGCAGCGGTGGACCCGTCTCCTTGCGCCTACCCACTCTTGGATGCTGGCGCCCCTATTGTACCTATTCCTCCTTCTCCTCCCGACTACTCGAATCGACTGCATCACACCATACCCGTTCCCATTCTCAGAAATGATCGATATCAGAAGAATACGGTATGCAATCACCATCACTGACCAATCAGGGAATTTCGTTTCACACACACACGTGACACACAGACTAAGCCCGTTATTATAAGTCATGATTATAGGAGAGAGGAAGCAAATTGTTTTCACCCATCTGTTTCACATATTGTAAAAAGTGGTGCCTCTGAGATGGCCCCACAATGTGTACTTGATTTGGGTACTATCTCAGACATTCGCGGGATAAGAGCCGAGGCGGAGCGCATCTCAAGCGGCATGACACCTGCGCTTCAATCCTCGAAGTGGGCGGAGTCATCGCTCGAGCATGTGCACTGAGTGCCCTAGCTGCTGCTTCTGCCAGTCCCATTTGCCTGCGTTTGTCGCGCTTTCAGCCTGCGTCAATGGTCTGAAGTCCCCCTTTGGCCTGTTCTGCACCTGAATTGTCTGCAGTTTCCCGTCAGAAGTTTCCCCTTTGATTACGGTATTCCTCATATTTTCCTCCCAATTAGGTGGATGCTTCAACCTGCTCCAACCCACCTGTTGAAAAATTTGACTGAATTTTTTGTGATTCGTGAAGATTACCTCTATCCGAGCACCCACCCCCCCCCCACCGCTTCACCAGGACACTCGTAAATTTCATCAGCGAATTACTCCCACCCAACACCTACCCCATCCCCTCCTCACCCCATCGCTTCATCAGGAGACTCATGAACTCTTTTTGCAACCTTACTTCCCCTTAGTATTCTACTGCTCTAGTGTGTGTCAGTCACATTGTTTCGATTTGTTTCCATTCCGAATAGTTCTGGTTTCGTATGATTTCATTCATATGGCTCTTTTGTGTTTTGCCAAGGAATTTTTTTTCTTCTCTGCAACTATTTCGAACACTTTGCCCTTCTTCCACTAAACTGACGAGTTTGGTAATGTTGGGTGTGCGAACATTGCTGATTGATGTTGACGTGCCTTGCAGTTGGTGATATTGGAAAGGGGTAGAAAATCTCCCATTGCATTATGAACATGGATCCATTTTGGATCGTTTTTCTTACTGCTGTAGTTTCACTACTGACCTTAACTATAAAAAATGAATAGATTCATGTCAAAAATTCGCTGAAAATGATAGCTTATACCCTACAAACCAAGTGAGAATCATTGCAGATGCTTCATTGAAATCGTGTCCATATTATTCGAGCCTATGAAATGTTCTACGCATTCACTGCGCTTGTAGCAGCACCAAGTTCAAGCAGCGTCAACGCCGTTGTTCAGAAATATCCACATAATCAACACTGGCTGACACCGGGTGAAAGAAGGGCAGAGGCGTACGAGGGGAAGCAACGTTTTTAAAATAGTTGCAAAGATGTCGAAACAAAAAAAAACCAGAAAAAAAAGCTAGACTGGTAGAACACAAACGAACCGCACGAGTGAGAACATATGGAAACAAAACGATTCAAAACAAATCACCAGTAATAACAAACTACCGTGGTAGAGTACTAATGAACGGTACCAAAATATTATTGTACAATGTAGAAAACTAGTGAAAAAATCCACTGTCTCCGAGCTAGGAGGAATACGAATACGCGCGTATACGGTGGATTCTAATAGTGTCAGTCAGGGAGACAGTGACTTCTCGTTATCCGCATGGATACTCAACTATCGTCACGTTTGGAAAAATGAGTGAGACAATAGCTGGCCAATTCAATTGATCGATTGTGGTGTCTCCTTGCCGTTCACTCACTGCATTTATCTCTCCTACTACACCTTAAAGGCAGTGTGTCACCTCGTTTCGCGTTGAGCTATTAGCAGATTGAGGATTTGCTCGACACGCTGCTTCCAGGGATATACATAAAATCTCTCAACACTGCCTTTAAAGCCGTTGTTCGGGACGAGATCTGTAAGGGGCTTGTAACAGTTTGCTGACCCAGAATGACGTGGGAAGCCGTTGATCTAATCGATCGTACACGTCAAGACTCGTTCGCCGACGTTGCAGCCGTGGCGGGCACCCAGCACACCCACGGACCGCTCCGCCCAGGTGGTCCGTGAACTGCACTTTGGACTCTCCCAAAACGGGGTTCCCGCCACTTTTGTGACCCTTTGTATACATTTTTGGAATCAGCGATCTGTTGATATCTCCAACACGCGGAACGAGGTGACACGATGCTTTTAAGACGGTATTTATGGTTGATGCGCGTCAAATTTGACGCGACGATATACAATGCAAGAGAGGGAGGAGAAGGGAATTCCTAGTGGAGCGCGAATGTTCCTGGTTTTGTCGTCGCGACAGCCGCGCGAACAAAACGCGTTTCTATTTCCGCCGCATCGAGACAACGCGAAAACTTCGAGAAATTAAAGGCCGACGCGTCAAATTTGACGCGCGTCAACCATAAATACCCTCTAAGGGCGCGTCAATACAGGGCGGAAGTAGGGCTTCGCCCACGCCTAACCCCACAATGCCGCTGACCAATCAGCGGGACGCATTCAGTAGAGCGCACTTAAGGTAGGTATAGCTGCATCGTGCGCCCCTTAATAGCTTCGGTGTAGGCTTTATCTCTAGGAGAATTTGTAGAACCAGGTCCGACGGTGATCATGAGTTTCAAGAGCCCCAAAAACAAGATGTGATGGAAGCAAACGGTATGGAGGAGACACATTCTGTTGACGAACACGCACGCCTAGGTTGTTCTCCGTCTTTTATTCTTTTCGTCATTTATTTTGTGAATTTTTCGATGCACTCTAGGATAAGCAAGCAAATGATCAGTTTTTTGGATGATTTTCTATTCCTGTACGCAGGAAGCCAGTCTAATCGCTCGGTCAGTGACAGAATGAAAAGAGTCATTCTGAGCTGAACTTGCTGCGATATGTTCCCACACTCTGCTACTGTTTGCATTAGTGGATATAAGTATTTTGAAGGTGAATTCCGTACTGACTTCTCCCATATCTGATCTCTCCTCGAAGTATCGACTTGAAAACATGTTCTTCTCCAATAACTGTGACTCTCAACTTCGCAAAATCTTCTTCAATAACTGTGACTCTCAACTCCGCAATCACCGATCCGTTAGCATAAACGAAGGATGTCGTCTCGAAAAGTACAGTGGGCGTCAATGGCGGTGACTCGCCTGCGGCCTCGAACGGCACGTGGCGCGACCGCGCCGCTCGAAGAGGAATCCTTTCCGGGACATCAAAATATGTGGTTTTCTTGATAGTCAGTTAGATTTCTTATTAGTTACCATCAAATAGATGAGCAACTACTCAGACATTCGTGGGGGTGATGGGCAGGTAGGACCCCCATCGCTCCGCCCACTTTTTGAGTTGGGGGAGCGTATCTGGACGTCCAAGAAGAGCAGAGCGTGCTGTGCATAACCCCGGTCGTCCCCCCATCCGCCGGAACCCAATAATGCGCTCCTGGACAACTGCGAGGGTACGTGGGGGAACGTCTTTCGATTGTCGGGGGTAGGTGCCCCGCGATTTTGGGTCCACCCCCAGGTACAACTGGGGGTGGACCCATTTCCACCTGCATTCCACCCCCACGAATGTCTGAGTATCAAGAAAACCCAGATTCGCCACTGCGGCGACAATTCTATTGTGAGCAGCGCGGTCGCGCCGCGCGCTTTTCCAGGTCGCAGGCGGGCCACCGTCATTGACGCCCACTGTATGTATATTTCTCCATCATCTTTGCGTCATTCACTGCTTCCCATCCATCCCATCTCATCTAAATTCCATTTTGGGTCGTCCAATTCTCAAAAGAGAACATCTTGACATCTGGTGAACAGTGGTCCCCAGTTCCAACTGATTTTACAGAGGACTGTCCATATCATTGCAGCCCTTCATCGCAAGATACACAATGTATCAGATAGTAATTACCGTTGTCCATAAGCATGAGAAACGGTCACAGTTTTAAGGAGGTTCCGAAGGATGGGTGAATGAATCCGATTTCGATGTTTACAGGCAAGCTATGGAATGTGCTTGCGATTTTTCTAGGCGCTGCATTACTGTGGCCCTCACATTGAATTTTGATGGAGTCAAACTTAAAAACTTTTCGGCGTGAGACACAACACCATTTTTCCTCGTTGTTTTGAAAATGGAGTTAGCGGATCGTCACTTTAGTTCAATACCATGGTGGCTATACTTTCGCCTTGAAGGACTCCCTTTAGCGGAGGAAAACAAACCTCGGAGCAACATTCGAGCTGGAATAATCTGCATTAAGAAGACACCAACAGAAAAACCTTTCCGAAAATGTTTAGCAGGTATGAACTTGTTAGCGTTTTCTTCTTCATTTTTTATGTTATTCATCTTACTCTCACCTAGGATAGCAACAGAGATATCTTCTTTACGTCAGACAGAGATTTCGGTCATGGACAAGAATCAAACTCGATGGCTGTGCACCCCGACATTGAAAAACCGCATAATTGATTTTAGCGTGTATTGCTCCACATCTATCATTACTGTTGAGGAGGTGGATGTTTAGCCTGTACAGCCGCTCAGAACGCTCTTTAACCTTCCGCGCTGCGTGTCCGAAAAAGTGTTTAATCTATGTATTCGTCCTGACCAGAGACAGGGACGCAGATAGAAGTGGTACATCCCTTTTCCATGTCTGAGGGATAGACGTACCCATGAATCGACATTGAAGGATGCCGAAACGAGCGATAACGGCTTATCAGGTTCCTCACATTCTTTTATTTAGAGGCATAAGATATTAGGATGTAAACTGTAGGTAAGAGCAGTGGCATGAGCACAATCACATTGGATCGTTGTAGTCCATATGCTCTTCACATAATTCCCGGAGAAGTCCATGTGACGTTTACATAGGTTCGCTATCATGTTTTATCAGGGTGGTAGTAATTTGGTCGAAATTGTCATCAAAGTGTGAGGTGTAAGTCCCAGTTAAGTGCCACTTAATAACCATCCCGGAACTCTCGAACTGCATTGTTCATGGGGTGTATTGAGGTTTGGATTAAAAATTGGCACCAAATTTGGAGCAAATTTTGAGTTTTTCTCGTAATTTTCAGCTCTTGTTTAGACGGCGCTGATCTCCAGCTAAGTTCGATCTCATCAATAATTCGATAGTGTGCGTAAAAAAGCACGCGTTTGTGCGAGGCACAGATTTCGCGAGCACAACGGCGCTCCGAGCGCACACGTTCAACGTCTTTCCCATTTCATTTGCGATGTTTTTGTTCTCTTTGTTTTTTCATTGCTTTCCTATTTAGGATGTTGGAATGTATGCTATAATCAACAGTCGTATAGGTACTATTACTACATTTGCTTGAAATTTTTTGATACTTGGCGGCAAGAATGTTTAGAGACATTCGCGCCCAACAGAGACAGCTCAGGATCAGCCACACCCTGAGCTTAGGATCAGCTGCAATTCCGTGTTCATACTTTTTCAAGCGATTGAGAGCGTGGGAAACTACACATACGGCTCGAAAATCATTCAAGGCATCGAAGACTTCAACAAGGCCACGGCTTCCGAGAAAGATGAGGTGGTGTATTTTATCGTGTTCTAATTCAGTTCTGCAATACTTGTGATAGTCAGTACGAAACACGATTTAGGTTATATTCATTTTGTTCTCACTGGTGAGCTCGACCTTGCTTCGCAAATGAGTGTGTGGGAAACCCTGCTTCTTAGGAGGACTTATACAAGAGGATTTCAGTTGCTCGTGGATCACACGCTGACACTGTTGGGCTAGTTCTGCCTTCAAGAACTTCAAAAAATGTTCTTCTGCCTAAACTTCGGCGAGGGTTTTCCGAGGTGCTGAACACGATTATCTACCTGTTTTGTACCGCAGCTCCATTTTCGTGAGGTTACAGTAGGTAAACTGCATATACTGTAATACACATTGTTTAAGATTTCATATCGCAAACCTAAAACAAGGTATAGATTCACGAGTTTCGAGGACCATGAACAGAAACAGAAAATGCGAATTTCTGGAGGAAAATAGGGGCGGTATGTAAAGCAATGTTGATAATTGTGATCAGCGCCGAAAGCAAACCTTCTACGTAAAATTTGGAAGGATTCTGTAAGATACCGTATCCACGGTATACCCACCGTAACCTTGCAGAAGTGAAGCTACAGTACAAAATAGATACAGATACAATAGTCGTGTTCACCACCTCTGAAAACTCCTATGGCAAAGTTCAGGCGGAAAAATTTTTCTTAAACTTATGGTGCAGAACTAGCCGAGTAGTACCCTACATGTACAGGCTCACTTGATTTTTTCGAAGGAGCTGAATTGAAAAAAAAAGGTGAAAAGACGAAAAGACGATATGAAACATTGTGTACCCGTTGGTGGCATCTTAGTATTGCAGTGCGGAACACTATCTCCGCATAATGATTGAAGATTAGTCGAGTAGGCAGGTCGGAAAACGCGTTTGATTAGGTAACACGCGATTTTGTAAAAATTGAACTACTTTCAAGCCCTTGAAAACGACGATTTCTCGGAAGGTCGGCCAATAAAGTGTTCACGTAACAAATTGTTTGGCATAATTACATTGCAATAACACTTGAAGTATGCCCGGGTTCTGTGATAACAAAACATGGACATTGTGCAGATTTTTGACGGTTTATTTGTTTATGGTTAAGACCAAGTTCTCACCTGCACCGCCCTTTGTTCCAAAACCTCGTCATTCAGGCGGTGTGATCCCCCTTCAGCCATGAAGAAATACTCCTGCTGTTTGCCATCGTTTTTCTGCATCATATTGCGAGCTCTGACGTAAACGGATAATTGCCTGCGACTCTTGCTGCTCCACGCTTAGGCATCACCTTGAGGGTCTTATGAGGCAGTCACCTTTTAGTGTTCCTGGGATCTTCGGTTTCCATTGCGCTGTCGCGGCGATGTTGAATGAGTCGTTTGTACTCTTCATCGATGTTGTCGACAACGGCTTCCAAAGTGCCGACTACCGTAGTGAAGAGATCTCAATTGATGATGAACTTGAGACTCCTCTTCTTGAACTTCGCGACTTTCTCTCCTTTGCGCGATGAGAAGAATATTTTGCGAAGGAGGCGATGGTCCGATCCGGTGTAGAACTTCGGTTTAACAGCGACGTCGGTCATCCAAAACAAACCGTTGATGATGATGTGATCTTCATTATGATACTTTCCACCGGGTGACCCCCGCATCCGTCTTAGGGAAGTTGGCATCTGAAATTGTGGGTTACCATGGATGGTCTTCGTCGTCATTTCGAACTCGGAGAGCCTCTCTTCCTGTTCACTTCACTTTAGGTCGTGGTTACAAATGTGGAGTTCCTCAGGCGTTCTTTTAGGGCCAATCTTGGCGTTAAAGTCGCCAGCGATGACCTCATAGGATGTGCTGCCTTCCCTGTAGAACTTCTCGAAATCCATGAAGAGGGCTCATCTTTGTCATAGCCGGATGTTGTAGGCGGGGACGCCGAGGACTGTCACGGCACACTCTCTATTCTCGTTGTGTCTTGCTTGAAGAAGACAACCCGCTGGAAATACCTTGCTGGGCTCCGTATCCTGAGGTGATCGGCAAAAAAGCTTCCACCGGACTGTTCGGGAGTGGTCATTGGAGCTCATTTGTTGGAGACGAGTAGGTACTCCTGTGGAACAGGAAAAGTTGAAACCTTACCATTCCATCTAATACTTTTTCAAAAAAAATCTATTTACAGGAGTCAAAATCTGTCGTTTGCTAGTATCCATAATATCTCACAGAATTAGGTCCATTGTCGTTGTATCACCACGAATTGGGTTCTTTGCAACACACTAAACTCATTTCCACTAGGAAGGGTATGTGAGCCGATCACTGACTGGCATTCACCACCCTATTTCTATTTAGGTCAGCACGGGCTCTCTGAGGATCTCCATGTCTCCTAGCCCACTCTGTCAGCTGTTTAGAGGACACACCCGTTCATGAGACTACTCTAACCTCAGCTGCATGTGTTTGGTTTCAGCACATTCCACACTCTCTTCGATTTTGAGCGTTATCCTGAAGGAAGTGTTTGCGAAAAACCACTTGTTGCACTACTTTTGACCACCACTGTTTGTGAGAAAAGGCCATGAACAGAGGAGAATTAGGTCGCAAATAAAGCACCCAGTGAAGGATAATGTATGCGACTGATGCAGACTAGATAATTGAATTGATTTTTGTCTGAGCCTTACACGAGGTTGTCAATTGATCTATAGGCTGACTTTTCGGCCTTCTCTAAAGCCTGAAATGGGCGACTCAACGTACAATCTACTTGACGAAACGTCTCCACTACTCCACAAAGAAAATTCGAAGTCTAGTAGTCGATTACAGGCATGGCATATGGATCAAATACTCACCTATACATGTCAACCAGAGACCGAGTGGCGACCTGACTGACTAGATGAGCTAGTGGCTAACTATGCCACCGCTGCCTTATGTTGATCAGAAGAGCAGCTCGATATATGGCGCGAGTTCACGCGTAGTCGAGAGGCACTCTCCTTTCCGGTTCATTTTTGGCTTTTCAGCGTGTTTCCAAACGCCTCGGGTGTTTTGCGCGCTGATATTTGGGGTTCATGTGCGAAGATCGTTAAACTCGATTGAGGAACTCGATCGTGGCTCCAGTGTATAGGATCGACAGGGCTATGTGGGAAGTAGGGCAAAAGAGGTATTTGAAGTGCTGAATGTGGAATGGTGCCCGGTTAGTGTTTACCGTTTGGGTAAATGGGATGGGACTCGTCCTTGCTTAGTAAAAGTAGTGCTCCCGTCCAGGTCGCAGCGGTCAACGGCTCTTGCTAATGCGCACCGCCTGCGATCAGCCAGACTCCCCC
Organism: Ancylostoma ceylanicum; assembly: GCA_000688135.1. Taxonomy (NCBI): domain Eukaryota; kingdom Metazoa; phylum Nematoda; class Chromadorea; order Rhabditida; family Ancylostomatidae; genus Ancylostoma; species Ancylostoma ceylanicum. The sequence continues at coordinate 300,594 of JARK01001387.1, read as the reverse complement.
ACATTCATGTACGTCGGAGCATGACCCCTGAAGAACGATAGCACGAATTCGAGCTTTGTCAGGAAGCTCTTGAGCGCAATAAGAGGTTAGGTGAGCACCAGTGGGTAGTGTACAGGGGGTTTCAAAGAAAGTGTCTGAGCTTCCTACTATACAGAACTCGGGAAACGTATAGCCGGCTCAGGTTCTTTTCTCGGGCTTAATTTTTTTCTAGTGAAGGCCCTCAGTCTTGCAAATAAAAAAACACCATTTACAGTACTTTCTTTCGGTGAAAAATCCAGATTTCGTCCTGATTACCGAAAAGTGGTTATCCCCAGAGTTTTCTAACTCGGAAGTTGTTGGTGGTCTCCCTTTTTCGATGGTTAGATCAGAGCGTATAGACAACAGAGGTGGAGGTGTGTGCTGCCTTGTTAAAAATTCTCTTGTAGTTAAAAAAACACCCCATCGTCACGCGCTTGATATCCAATCTTCTTTGTCTTGACGCCCTCAATCTATTCTCTTATTCGAAGCTTAGGCTTATATTGGTTTACCGTCCCCCTAATTCTGTTGCGCTTATATAAGTTTACTACGATCCTCATTCTCCACACTAAGAGCTGGGTCCATGTTCCTGAAATTCTCAAAGAAAAGGCGTTCTGCCATGCTCCTTAGGATAATATAAAAGGCAAGCGAACAAGTTTCAGACAAAGTCCACTTTGTGGTCCACTGTTCTTGCCTATTTTTTGTTTTAGTTGTTGTGTTTTGTTCGTGTTTCTTAATTCTAATATGCCTCCGCGTGGTTTGCTATTGTGCTTTGTCGATGTATCAACATGTTTTCGTCCGCTGATCCCTATTTCTCTAACAACTTTCAATTTTTGTTTGATGTTTTAGCACCTCAGCTTCGTTTTTAAATCTTTTTCTGATGGTCGAGTTTTACTTAATAAACAAATTTCCATAGATTTCAGTTTAAATAAATGTAAGCAATCGTTCATTTGCGAGTGTATCAGTGATATATGTCTAGTAGCAAACGGCTGTCAGTAAAACTCGCAGAAAGAGATGGGTATTTTTCAAAGATCACTTTTCCAACAATCAGGAAAAAACGAAAGAAATGTACCGTTGAAGTCTTACTGTTAAAAACACTGAGAGCAGTGAAAGGAGGACCACATAATTTTGGAGTCTAGAGGAGATTGCGTAAGTTTCTATTTTTCTCGAGTTTGGTGTGTTTCGAAAGATTAAGGGAGAAAATGGAGCTGTTCACCCACCTTTATAACAGCTTCGACGATTCTAACCAAGTACTATTGTGTCGGTACAGTATACACAGAATGTAACCGTTGCCCTGCTATGCTCACACCGCGGAGATTCGGTTCGACGAAGTTCCAGAAATAATGAAGTTCTGACGGAAATTGAAAAACGGCCTATTGTTACGAAACTCTGACACAACTATTCTATTATGTCTGCAATAAAGGAATTATCTACAATTCATCCATTCGATCCGTTTAATACAAACTACCTAGTTTTTTCCCAACTTACAGACGATGATCATGTGTTTTATAGTCTTCATGTTCAATTTTTTTCACCTCGTGTCGATTTCACTTGTGATTCCTCTACATTGTTGTTCTTACTCACATGTTCCGCGCCCTTTCTCACATAACTCTTTGATTTGTTCTCAAGCTGCATCAGAGGCTCGTCAAGATAATCATATCGAGGAATGATTCTTGAAGTGGCTGACAACATAACCATTTCTCTGGGATCAGAGAAAAACTTACCTTGCTATTAAGGCCGGAATTGCAGAATTTGGGCTGTTTCACCTTGTTTGGCCTTGGAGTATATGCCCAGTTCTGACATTTCCTCATAGGGACCCCAGCTCTTCCGCAGCCTCTTCATCATAGTAGATTTACAACGGAATCCAACCCTTTAAGAACGATTTGGCGCAATATTTTAGCTGTGGTCCCATCATTTTAAAGGCAGGGTCTCACCTCGTTTTCGTGTTTGAGCTATTAGTAGACTGTGAACCTCCTCGACACGCTGATTCCAGAGATATACATAAATTATCTTAGAACTGCTTTTAAACCCGTTTTTAGGGAGTGCGGCTCCAAGGGGATTCCAAACAACGACTTCACACGTCAATTTGCTGAAGCAAATTGACATGTGAAGCCGTTGATCTTATCGATCGGACACGTCAAGACTCGTTGGCCAACGTTACAGCAGGCAGATAGCACACCCACGAACCGCTCCGCCTAAGTGGTCCGTGAACGGATTTTGGAAAAGTGGGGTTTCCGTCACTTTCGTGACATTTTGTATACAGGGGGGGGGGCACAAGTTATTGTACAACGTTTGGTCTTTTCAGTATCGAGCTGTCGTGAAGCCTCATATATTGGTATCTTCTTTATCAGTGTTCGGTGAGAGCTTCTGTGTTAGCCTTTTATTCCAGTAAGCTTTCGGCGCTTAGCGCCTTCGTCAGACCTTGAAACATTCATACAACATACAGTGAAATACTGGTTAACAATTGTTAACATGTAAGACCAACCGAGCGAGAGGGAGAGAGACGAGCAGATGTGAACGTACAACAAAGGACTATCATATCTGATGTTATCTAGAGAAACTGCACTGATACGAAACACTACTGCTACTCTCAAGATATTTAACTGGTCGTCGTCAAGCAATTAACTTTAACGCCTCAACAAGCTCCTCCTTATTGTTAATTTCCGGCTGGTACCGTTTGATTTCCCGAGCCTCCATGATCTTCCTATAAAGGGTATCTGTCTTTTACAAGTGCTCCGACTCGCCTTCGGCGAGTCTCGCACTTGTCCGCTTCGCGGGTTTTTTAGGTTTTTGTTATTTTTGGAAGGAGATGTTATCTCTTTAGCCTTTACTAAAAGGTAGGTGAAGCTATATCTCACCGATTCATCATGTAATGACCACAGGAAATAGTTTGTGTCTTCTGTCCTCTGTGGTTGGCCAGTTTTAACTTGACTAGTTTTAATTTAATATGAAAATAGGAGGATGCGGTATGCTCAGGCAAAAATGGGCCGAGAATGAGCTGAGCATAACGCAGAGAGGCACGATGGGAACAGAAACACTTGCATATTGACACAGCAAGCGCGTTATTATAAGTCAAGACAATTTTTCCAGTACCAAACTTACCAATCTTATCGTTCGACTAACGCCGGACTCTCAGGCTTCTTTTCGTGCTCGCTTCGCTCGCATTGCATTCACATGACATCTCCCTCCCTCCACGCTGGTCATTTACCATTTATCAGAACTCCCGTTTTCTTCGACCTTTCTGGCTCCGAAGACGTCTTTCCACCTTGTATCGGATAGTCGAGCCCGTTTCCAGGCGCTTCCTCTCTTTTGGGTGCCGGTACACCCTTATCACAGCGTCGATTCCGTCTCCAGGCGTTTCCCTACATTTTTGCGCCGGCGCACCGTTCCCCCACCTTTGGACCCGTTTCCCGGAGTTTTCCCACTCCTAGACGCCGGCGCACCCTTATCACACCTCTCAATTCCAAAATTGCAACACTGGTCAAATTCATTTGCACTCTTTTTTTTTCTTCTGGGCAAAATGACGAGCTGAACAGCGAATGCATATTGTATCCATTCAACTAAGAGTGTGGCGGCTAGGGACATAGCTTTCTTCCGTGAACAGCGCAGCCTCCGAATGACGCATGTATATCCGGATCCAACTGTCTTCGTTGCATTTTGTATACCCTTCTCTCTTCTGTTTGCGCTCTTCTGTAGACATTCGGCGTCTCCTTGTACGTGTTCTTTCAGTTGCGGACATGGAAAGGTGTCCCAGTTCACTTGCCATTGACATCGATATACAACACCCGACGGCCTGCTTATATACGCCTCGTCTCAGTATCAGCAACATGTCAAGGCAGGATTGTGTGATAAAAACTTTTTGTGCTGGGGTCGAACCCCAGAAGTGAATGAGTAATAACTGATGGGCGCGGGAGAAACAGAGCACGTCTGGCAGTTCAAATCAGTAGGCTGGGGGTGGAACAGAGCACGTACGGCACTAGCAGCAGCAGCGTTGCCTCTTCCATGGCAGTGGGCGGAGCTAAATGTCTTTGTGCTGGGGTCGAACCCCACGAGTGCCTGCGTCGTTGACGAAACAGACCGCGATCAGATGAGCCTCTCTAGTGTTCTTCAAGCTCACGCTACAAGCATGTTAACACGGTCGGATCTGATACGAGTGGTATGACCGCTCACCAATTCCTCTAGGGCAAAGTGCGTTTCACGTCACAAACTCAAATAGGTAGTAGTTAGATTTCTCCGCCAGGAACCCATGGATTGTTCCGCTCTTTTCTCAGCAAAATAGAGAAAGATTCAAAGTAACTTTCAGTCAAGACCCGCTTTTCGGAAAGGTTCCACCATCGAGCATCCGGCCTCGAAAAAAATTTTTCAGAAAAGTGGATTGTTGTGACAATTTTCCCTGGAAAATCCACAAAATCTTCGAAGTTAATTTCACTGCTTTACATGATTCTTGGAGAGCAAAACGTCCTCTTTCTAGCTACATATGTCCGGGGTTCCCCAAGAAAGCGAAGTCTAAGAAACATGCGGGCAAAAAACCACGGCTACTTCATGCCACCGATAATGGCCAATTTCCCTCAAATTTGAGTTCCAGGATTTTTTCCAATAAAACACAGGACGTCAGTAAGACTTCAGATGTGCTCTGAAAACTAGAGTAAAAATGCTGCAGAATGGCTACGTAGCCTAATCAATAGGCCCAGATACAGACCAGCCGTGCTCCTCGAAATCTAAGTCTTGGTTTTCTCATTCAAGCAATTTTTGGAGTAGCCTCGCCCTGTGCTCTTATCAACTCCGATCTGCAGTAGATCTTGCACTTACATTTCAAGATAGGCTTCAAGAGTACGAGACTATTTTCATCCCACTTGAATCCGTTGTCAAAACTGTTTTTGTGGCTGTTTTGCTCAGGAATTGCGGTGCATTTGACGGCACCAAAAATCTGAGTTTGAAGTTTCCGCTCAAATTTCTTCGCCATTTCCCGAGTAACCAGGGCACGTTTGTAACCGGAAAATAGAGAAAATCCAGCTCTACCGAGAGACCTAGCTTGTCAGAAAAGATTGCATCACCGCAGAGTAATGAGCCAGCAAACGATGTACAGTGACTTATGCCCTCCCCCCTCCCCGCTGTACATTTGTGAAACCAGCGTGGCGAATAGGTTTAAGGCAAGGTTAGGTGAAATTTTCGACGTACGGTTTTTGAGCTCTTCGTAATGTAACCCACCCGTACATCACGTGACCCGAGTTCGAGAGCGCTTGCTAAGGTCAATCCCGAGTGACTAGGGAGAATGTTCCAGGGTTACGGTACCTGATGCTTTGGTCTGGATGGTGTTGCCACCACTACGCTCTTCCAACACAGCAACAAATGACGTAATCATCGACCATACAGCGACGAAGAGGTGTTGCTGTAGTTACGTATGCAACAACACGGGTGCTGCGGCATCAATAACACAGCGACACAGGTGGCGTGGCACCTCCCAGTGCAACACCACGGCTGTTGTAGCAACCCCACTTACGTGGCCCGACGTTTTGTGGCCGTCCACTGAAAGCACGTATTATGCAACCAAGCAACCAGAATGTCAGCCCTTTAGCGTAACTTAACGGATCTTCTCCGGACTTTCATTGTTGTTTAAGGTTACTGGCATCGTAGATTCGTTGTTTCAAGCAAGAAACCGTTAAAGCATGTTTTGGCCCGACCTGTTGATATTTTCAGCACGTGAAACGCAGTGAGACACTGTCTTTAACCTATGAATTCCCCTCCATGAATCTCCCTCATAAAAGGGATTAGCCGCGAGACTACGTGACGCGTCCCCAGGTGGCGGATAGCGAGCTAATCGCGGACCAAACGCAACCTTGTGGAACGTACTCCCTATCTCTACAGTGCCAAAGCGATCCATACTTTCTGCCGGGGTGGGATGTCCATTCGTGTCTGTTTATTGTATCCTGCACATCAATCCAGACCGAAGTCTTCATTCAATTGACTAGGAGGTACACGGGAGGTGGTTCGGAGTCTCCTCCAACAAATAAGCTCCAACGTCCACTCCCGGGCAGTCCGCCGAGCTATCCGATGCAACCCTTTTTCGCTAACCACCCCAGAAATGTAGAACCCAGCAAGCTATTCCCTGTTGGGTATCTTCTTCAAGCTGGACACAGCAAGAATAAAGAGTGTTCTGATAACGGATGAGTCACTGATACGGCGGCGTCAGTGAGAACGAGGTGCGAGGGGTTATCTAGGCTGCCTAAAACGAGAAGGACTATGATGATAGTTTGTATCTTCAACGCATGCACGCTTGTATCGGAGGCTTCCATCGAGGATCTGATGATGCAGGCTAAGAAGATCAGTTACGACGTCATCGGACTGACCGAGACGAGGAGCTACTGGCCTCTAAACGCCTCTGGAGAGAAACTGTCTCTTGGAACGCGCGAGAAAAGAGGAATAGTCGGTGCCCTCGTCAACCCGAACTTAGCTATGAACTTTGATTTGTTCAAACAGCTAACAACCCAAATACAACCCGAATCGGGTGTTCGCGACTGAAAAGGTGTGGATTAATGCCGGCCTTGACAGTCTTCTTAGCCATGCCAGCCACGCTTCACCATGCAGGTACGACGAAGATGAGCCTTCTAGTTGGACATGGAGAACTTTTACAGGGAAGACCAAAAATTTATGAGGTCATCGGTGGCGACTTCGACGTTCAGAATGGCCCTAGAGGAACGTCTGAGGAACTTCACGTCGGTAACCACAGCCTACATTGGAGAAAACAGGAAGGGAGGCTCTCCGAGTTCAACATGACGACGAAATCAATCCATGGTAACTCAAAATTCTAGATGCCAACCTCCCCACGACGGGTGTGGGGTCAGCCGGTGGAAAGTACCATAATGAAATTGACTACATCACCATCAACCAAAGGTTTCGCCTGATACCGTTGTCTACAAGATCGACGATGAAGGAAACGAACGGCTCATTCAACATCGCCGCAACAGCGCAAAGGAAACCGAGGGTCCCGGGAACAATAAGAGGCGACTGTTTCATGAAACCCTCAAACTGATACTCCAGGGCAGAAGGAAGCGAGCGGCTTGGGAAGCATACAAGAGCCAGGGTTTGAGGCACACAAGAACAGATTATCCACGAGACTGCGCCCATTCTTGAGCAAGACAAGCTCTTTTATACTTCACTCCTCACTAACCATTGCAGCTCCACTTAGAGTAGATATTCTCGACATATCCACGTACGTCTAACAGTAGAAAGAACCGAGAACGCGTTATTCGGAAGATATCGCACTCCGAGGCAAAAACAGCTACATGCGCAGTAGCCGGAGATACGGTAGTGCATATGTCTCTTGTGGCATGCAAGTTCTTCTTCGGACTTGCTCCTCTTCTGCTGGGCTATTTGAAGTTCACATACAGTTTATATAAAAGCCTCACGCTGCACTGCCCGTCAGCTAAGAGCGGTGCCGCTTGAGGGGAGGATTTTTTGGAGCGACTATAGCTCCACTGCTGATGTTGACCACACGGCAGAGATAGTGCAGGCGCAGAACAGCGCAGAACATAGCAATAAAAGATTAGCAAGGAACATGGCAATAAAAGACGTAGGTAGCGCAGAGCACAGCAATAAAAGACTATATTCATAAGGTTTATTAACAATGAGAAAACATCTCGGTAAGGCACAAAATAAATTGCACGGCGGCAAAACCTGACACTACACAGAAGCATCGCACAACACAGCAAGTGATCTGGATAAGGCAATATCTATTACTAAACTCGAAACAAAAGTTCGTCCTCATTGATAGGTGATGGCGTCTGTTCATCGATTGAGACATCGAATAATGAATGCTTATTACATGTACAAGTGCACCAAACAACGGAATGTAACAATGATATTCTGAGAAAGCACAAATCTACACGTGTCGAATAACAGGAAGAGGCGTGGATCGCTCCTGGAATGTGAAAACTGAAGGGGCGAGCTAACGCGAAGGAGCACTGATGCTAGAAGTCACCTATTGCAAACAGAGTCGCTCGCAGTCCGCCTTCTTCTCGAAGCGATTCGCGTTGCCACCGCAGCCACGGTAGAAGTACAGCTTGCTTATTGTACAACGTTTGGTNGCTAACGCGAAGGAGCACTGATGCTAGAAGTCACCTATTGCAAACAGAGTCGCTCGCAGTCCGCCTTCTTCTCGAAGCGATTCGCGTTGCCACCGCAGCCACGGTAGAAGTACAGCTTGCACCGCCGGTCCTTCGGTGAGTAGAAGTAGTGGAGATTCGTTCGCGGAGGCTGCTCGTCTTCGCGACAGGTGCGGCCTGTAAATGTGTTATAGGTTGCGGGAGAGAGTGAATTCTTTTAAGGAATATGTCATTTGTGGAATTTTCCCTGGTTTCCAAAACGTTCTCTTTTCTACGTGCAGCAGCGAGTATCAGTTCATATTAGTTTTGGCGCGATTTCGCTAGCATCTGCGCCAAATTAGTGGGTCATGTTCAAGAGATATATTTTGATGTGTTCTATACCTGAAGGAGCATCAAATCCAATTCCAAAATATGTATACATGATCAAAAATGACCTGCTATTTCTCGCTAATCTGTACGACTGAACTATGAATTCATTCCCAGATTTCTCCACAGCATGCGATGCTGGGCCTTGCGACTTTGACCTGGTGAAGATCGGAGTGTGGCAACGTTTCTTCCTGTATGATTAAGCAAAAAGCAGTTTCATATCCCATCGGTTGCGCCTAACAGCAAATAATGCATCATTCACACGACCGATGAATAGAAAATAGTCAAGGTTTCTGAATACATTAAGTTGCAGCTGAAAGGATCGAAAAGGGGTAGCTTCTGATGGTATCTCTAATTATGAACGTCTTCTTTTTATCCTCCATTTGCTGTTCTGGAAGTGTTGTGAATCGAATTACCTTCTGAGGGCTTGATCTGGCACACGGAGGCGTCGACGACCTCTTTGACTGATGTCGTTTCCTCTACAACTGGTGGCTCAGTTGGCAGGTCAATGGCATGTTCAGTGGCTGCTTCGCTGACTGAATCGTTGGGCTGCGCACCTGCAAAGGCTAGGACTAATGCCAACCTCAGAGCAAAAACGCCAGAACTCACTAGTGGCAGGAGATGATCCTGACGGTTCCGCCGGCTTCAACATGAGATGCGCCATTCCGTCCTCTTCTTCCTCTTCATCCATTTCATCGAATTCGCCAGAATCCTCTCCAAACGTGGATGTTGTTGTCGCTTCGACAACTGAGGAGAAGAATATACAAATCAAGCACAATAACTACAAATCAATAAGGCGGCACCCGCCCCAGATCTTAATGTTTAGGAATTGCTGGATCTCCGGGTTCTAAACGACGAAAAATTCGAATACAATGGTAAGATAAGGCGAAATGCGCGATAAATTAACGAAATCTGACGATATTAGTCAAGTCAAGGAATTTTCTGGGTGCCGCAATGACTTTACTTACCAGGCGCTCGTGGATGAGCATCTTCGTTGCTTTCTTCATCGGGAATACGCTCCAAAGATTTGCCTAGAAATATAAGGCAATCACTAGAGGCTCATATGGCTTTGCAAACAAAGGTAACTATTTTGTGTTATGTTCGAATTCTGATGTATTACCATAGCTTTGCAAACTCACTGTTCAGTGATCTAGACGCGAATTCGACCTGATCCGAAGGAAGCGAGCCGCGTTCGACTACCTCTCCAGGGTTGGAGGGTCGACGTCCAAAGTATGGAGCAAGGACTTGTTCCGAGGGAATCCGCTCAGCAGCACCGTATAGTGGACAGCACATCCGACCTGAAATAACGACAGAAAAAATAAAAATTTGGAAAAAAATTATGAGAAATCGGAGGTAAATTTCAATATGTGCCTAGAATGGAGATATTAAAAGTCTACAGTACATTACAAAAATTTTCTCCAGAATTTTCTACTCTTTGGACAATCGGGTCAGCTATGTGTTGATCAGCAATCGATGAGTGCTTCTTCGTCAGTATTTCTTCTGTTCAGTAAACTTTCGGCGCTGAGCGCCTTCGTCAGACCTTGATACAATAACACAAGTTACAACACTCACACATATAACAGTTATTGACAGACGAGACAAACCGATCACAAATGACGGAGGGTGAGGAGTGAGAGTACAGTAAACACTGCGACAAACAAGTTGGACAGTGATACTATAAACAGTGATAGATACGATAAACAACTACAACACCCGGACTGGTAGAGCGGTCGGTGTCAAGCAATGAGTGTTATGGTCTCAGCCAGCTCATCCCTACTGTTAATCTCCGGACGGTGCCGCTTTATTTCTCGGGCCTCCATGATCTTCCTTTCGACGGGGTGCTCGAGGTGGCGGTGCAGCACTGTGACTTCGAGGAGTGGAGGGGGTTCTCGGGTGTGCACCGCTGTGCGGTGTCTGGAGAAGCTGTTAGTAGGGTATGATTGCGGGCTGGTAAGTGCTCGACGATGTTCATTCAGCCGCTCCCTCAGTGGTCGTCCCGTTTCTCCTATATATCGCTGGCCGCATGTACTGCACGTGATCATGTACACCGGTCCACGTAGGTGGCAGATTTTGCGATCAGTGCAGTATTGACAGTCCTCAACATCGCATCGACTTTCGTATATTCGGGATGACGTGAGAATTCCTCTCAAAGTGGGAGGAGGTCGAAATATTAGTCGCACTGGGAGCCCGCTTCTTTTTACGACAATGTTGACTTGCTTTGAGATGTGTTCATTGACGTACGGCAACACCAGTGCGATTCCATCAGGAGCCGAATGAGGCCTCCATGTGTTAATGTTCCCATTATTGTAACCATTCTCAGACAGAATTCTTCGGATCATTTTGTCACCTTCTTCGTCGTTCGCTGCAATTCGTTCACTGGTCTTTTTCAAATTCCGAGCTACATTCACCTTCATATACGTCGGATGAGCACTTCGTGAATGCAGCATGATATTCTTTGACGATGCTTTTCTGTGCCAGCGAATCTCCGACCTTCCATTGCAGAATCGAACTCCAGTGTTCAAAAACGGCAGGAATCCGTCTTTGCCAGGCTCTTCCATTGTGAACCTTATGTTCACATCCATCGAGTTCAATTTGGCGAGCGTTGAAGTCACAACAAAAAGTGACGAACCAATTGCGAACACGTCATCGATGTACCTCTTATAAAATATTATTCCGTTCGTTAGCGACGCTTTCTCGATGTGATCGAGAAACACAATGGCGAGCAAAGGGGCGATGCGAATTCCCATTGCTAGTCCACGTTTTTGGGCGTAAAAGGTGTTGTTGAAGCGGAATACATTATATGCTAGCGTAGCTTCTAGAAGGATCTCGATGTCGTTGTTCGAAAAGCCCCACATGCTCACTTCTTTGCTATGGTTGTTTAGGAGTTCAAGCAGTGCTTTCACAGCTGCGTTGTTGTCGATGTTCGTATACAACGAAACTGCATCGAAGCTCACGTAGAACGCTGAAGTTGGAACCCGACAATGCTGGATGGCATTTACGAACTCATAGGAGTTCACAATGTGGGAACCGACATAGTGTAGCAGTGGCGAAAGGAGCTTTACCAAAAGCCAGCTTATTCGATCCGCCGGTCCTCCCAGAGCTGCACTGCCACCTCGAGCACCCCGTCGGAAGGAAGATCATGGAGGCCCGAGAAATAAAGCGGCACCGTCTGGAGATTAACAGTAGGAATGAGCTGGCTGAGACCATAACACTCATTGCTTGACACCGACCGCTCTACCAGTCCGGGTGTTGTAGTTGTTTATCGTATCTATCACTGTTTATAGTATCACTGTCCAACTTGTTTGTCGCAGTGTTTACTGTACTCTCACTCCTCACCCTCCGTCATTTGTGATCGGTTTGTCTCGTCTGTCAATAACTGTTATATGTGTGAGTGTTGTAACTTGTGTTATTGTATTAAGGTCTGACGAAGGCGCTCAGCGCCGAAAGCTTACTGAACAAAATAAATACTGACGAAGAAGCACTCATCGATTGCTGATCAACACATAACACCAAATGAGGCTTTGCGACAGCACTATACTACAACAATCGGGTCAGCATTCAGCTTTGTAACACTCACTCTGTTTTTCGACGTCTATGGCACAGTAGAATCCTTTTGGACACATCTTCACTCCATCGAATCCAGCTCCGCACGGTGTTGGATTGCCATTTTGTCCCATCAGAGGGTCGGATGCATCAGGGCACATGAACTTGGGCGTGGAGAGATGAGCCTTACGACTGTGAGCTGCAACGGATCAATCCCGCAAAGTATCCCGAGCCGACAGCCAAGTAAAATTCCATACCTCTGGGAACTCCAGGCAGTTCGGGCGCGAATCTCACTGGCGACTTCTCCTCTGAAAAAGGGTTGGTTATTATAAGAAAAAAATTGCGGTGGAGGTTTTCAGGTTAAGCCCAGCGGTTGAAAATACCTTTTTTCTCAGTTTCCGCACGAGGACAGCACACATCCGGTGGTCCAGCGAGGCAGAAGAATCCAACGGGGCAACCGATAGAATCGGTGGAGTTGCCACAGAGTACTGGGGCAGAACCGCCAAGAGGCGCTTTGCCATCTGGGCACTGGCCAGGGCGAAGCGCTGCGGGCGGGGGAGTTGAGGACCTACCCTCTGGCTGGGGACCTTAAGTTTGCACGTTAGGTATTCAGGAGAAAATGCATGTATGTATACTCACGTTGACCCTCCAGTACGCACAGCCGTTGGCAATCAATGAGACTGCCGAAGTTATTGTTGTTTCCTTTGCAGCCAGTGTAGTAGAAGAGTCGACAGCTGTCAGAATCCCGGTCGTAGTAGTACCTGAAAATGTGCCTGCTTTCTTACAGTAATTCACTTCCAGGAAATATAATACATAGCCGAACCAATGCAAGAGTCACTCACCTCAGGTGGGCAGCTCCGCAGTCACCGGGAACCAGAGGCTCAATGCAGATCGGGTTGCCGTGATTGGGTGGTACCGGCTTTGAGCGCATACGCTGAGCTCTGGACACCTGTCGTGGTTTCTCATCTGAAGCAGCAGTATCATAGATTTCAACCAACGAAATAGAATGAAGAAAATAATGAATGCCGCTGAAATAAGAACCCCATAATGACTGCTGAGTTACCAGTTCTCATAGAATAGTTTAGAATCTTTTTTATATGCGCAGATGGAAAGTTTTGAAGCGAGTTCCTGGTGGGGACAATTAAGCTGCACCAACCCCATGGGATTCCGGCTAAGTAGACCCGCTCACACGCGTCGCTTCAGCAGCGACGCGTACTCGGATTTTCTGCGCATCCCTACTCATATAAACGTTCTCAATGCCACCGAATTCCTGTTCAGACTTGTCAAAACAGGTGCTATGTGTGCGAGATGATTCACCCTACTGGAGTCTACTTTGGTCGACTTAGTAGAAATTTTACTTAAATGAGCCAAAATTTGAATATTCGATTTTCGAGTCTAATATAATCATTATTGACTTTTTGAAAAGCCCAAAAATGGAGTTTTCCGAAAGAAATCGAAAGTTGAAGCCCAATGGTTCCAAATACAAATGTATTCAAAAGAAATCTTTTGTAGCTAAATGTATGTGTAGAACGCAAATCTCTAATGGAAGATAACAGTCTAAGAGTTCTAGAAAAATTTCAACTACGTCCTCTCAGGCGCCCTAGAAGAAATTTCATTCCATACTCGTATGCACGGAAATCTCAGTTCTCACTACAATAACTTAGTTCTCACTGCAATAAGTTAAACTGCTGTTCTCAGAAACTCACCGTCAAATCTGAGCGGAGCAGTAACTGAATCGATGTTGAAGGAAGCTGGAGCAGTGTTGAAGGCGGAATCCATGGAGGTCTGTCGTTTCTGCCGGCTGAGAACAGAGTGGCGACGAACTCGGAGCGGAACCTCGTCCATCAGACGACGTATATTCAGCGGTCCGAACACCTTGTAGCCGTGCTTCGTCTCTTCGCCATCGTAGCCTTGAAGTGGTCAAGTTGTGGAAAATGGGTTAGGAAAGGTGTTCAACACCACCCTCCGAGAGTGAACCCACCTCCGAAGACGTGCTTATCGTAAGGATCCTCCTCGTTCGGGCAGCAGAAGAAGTCCATACCGTTGAAGAAGCATACTGATTTTTCTGGGCACTAAAGAGTTGATATCAGTTACTAATAAAACCTCAGTATTTTCTTAATGACACTAACAGGATAGATTTTTTGTTTGAAACCCATGATTGAAGCAACAATTTCGGAGTTTTAACCAGCTATGTAATATAGACCCACCTGGTTCTTCCCTGGAAGACACATCACGGGCCGTCCATCTGCGTACCGAATTTCCTGGAGACCATTAGGGCAGGACAGCGAACTACGTCTCTTCGCTGCCTCGTCTTCGGTCAAGTCTGAAAATAGGTTGCATATGTTAGCATTGAAAAAAGGAAACCTAACAAAGAACCTCACCAGAATCTTCTACAGCAAGTCTGCCAGTACTTTCCTGGAAGGTTCGAATTCCACTTGCTCGGTTTTTGATCTGAAATCATGAAAATCGGCGGGATTTTTTTTTTTCGATTTCCATTATAGAGTTGTCCTCTGCCATTAGGATTCGATTTTCCCTATCGGTTATCCCCTTAATTTCAAACATTGTAACTCTATCAGTCTGAAGAACAATTGAACTGAATGATATTTCGCACTACCAGCTGTAAAATTGGAGAAAAAAATTTCTAGAATAAAAATCTGCCAGTTTGAAAAAGAGAACTACTCTCACCTCGCCCGTCTGGTAATTCACGGACATAGGTGGACTAGCCCCAACGATGGGAAGACCCTCGTTGTCTGAAGTTACTGGCTTAGATGGGAGCGGTTCAGCCTTGTACACCTCCTTCTTCTTCTCAGTGCTGATCACGTTGATAGTCGGACTAAAAATGAATCTAACAGCTTTGTTTTTTGCAATTTTTCTGGATGTACCCTGTGTACACAGGATCAGCACCCATAATGCTCTGTGAAAGCGGATGAACTTGCTCCAGTTTTTGGATAAAATACTGCATTCCAGTGAAAGTGCAGTACAAGGGACTTACATTTCAGCGGGCTGCTCTTTCTGGATGACGGTCTTGGCGGCTTGGACGGCAGGTGGCCGTGGCTCCGAGCCGGGTGGACGGATATCCTCTGGCACAGGCGGGAGCGGAGCCGTCCGTGGGATCACTCCTATCCGACTGTCCACTGAATTGCTGACGGATGGGGAGACAGTTGGGGCAGCAGTGATAGGAGCTGAGGGTGGCAGGGACGAGAACAGCTAAAATTAGAAAATTCGCCTACAGTTCACTCTTCAATTCAAGCACCAACCTCGTCATATTCCTGGTCTATATCTTCGCTGATTTCCTGTGAAGGGTTCTGGCTCTCGTCGGTCTCGGATATGGGACGTAGGGTCTGGGGCGGAGCAGTCGCAGGAGCAGGTGGACGCGTCGCCGCGGTTGTCGTTTGAACAGGAGGGGCAAACGAAGCCGGTTGAGCTAAACATAAATTATATGGATACCTCACATACAATCTCTATTCATGACATATCCCATGTCTGACTAAAGAGTGCTATAACCCATGAGTGAGGTATCCAAATAGAAAAGATTACGTGAGCAAGCGCGTTCGCAGTCGCTCAGGGTCTCGAACTGGTTTTCGTTGCCGCCTTGTCCTTCGTAGACGAACTGCTCGCACCGCAGATTACGCATATTGAAGTACCTGGAAAGACGATCCTGAGGTACTTCTGAAGCTTGAAATGCACTAATCTATGGAAACGCAAGCGACGAAAAGTGGAGCACTCACCATTTCACGTTGTAGCCTTTGCCAAATCCTGCACTCTTTTCATAGGTGCATCGCTCGGGCACATGTGACAGGATGGAGTTTTGGGCTGAAGATAAGCTGGATTATTTCCAGCGTTGAGTGTCGAATAAGGACCGAAAGCATTCTTTGGACATGTTGAATGACAATCAAGAATTGCCTCAAGGCAAAAAGTCGAAAAAAAATCGGTCATAAAACGGACAATGATGCATCCAAAAATACTGAGAACCCCAATCTGTGAGATAGAAATTCCCTTGGGTAAGCTCTACTCGCCGAGAAAAAAAGGGGAACTGACATCGATATTCAATCCTTTTTTTTTCAATTTGATATAAAGTGATTGCGTGAAGCCTACGATAAAATAGGGGCAATAAAGCACCTGAAGCTCCTACAGGCTTCACAGTAATATACTCATCTTCACCTGTGGTTAGTAACGCAAAGCAAACTCTTGTAAAAGTGTGATTTTCTCTTCTTCTTCATCTTAGGACCTACATTAGAATTCAGTGGTCGAGGCCCGCTCGCACCCCTTCGTCACATGTAACGTGGCACTCTGATTGTCTGTGCATCTACAGTGGGCGTCAATGGCGGTGACCCGTCTGCGGCCTCGAACAGAACGAGGCGCGACCGCGCCGCTCGAGCGTGAACCCTCTCCGGGACATCAAATCATGGGGTTTTCTTGATAGTCAGTTAGTTTTCTTGTTAGTTATCATCAAATATGAAGAACAACTATAAAGAAAACCCAGATAAGCCACTGCGGCGACGATTCTAGCATGAGCCGTGCGGTCGCGCCACGTGCTTTTCGAGGCCGCAGACGGGTCACCGCCATTGGCGCCCACTGTACAAACTTCTTATACATCCCCTTTCCCATCCTCGTCCGACCCTCCTACCTCATGTACTAACTTGCTCAAACAATTGGTGACACAGCGGAGCTTATTCACTGGAGTTTTCAGCTTCTAATCACTTATGCTTGAGCAATAACTGTACTGAGTCCTAGAGTCTTGTACAGGAAGCAACAGATCCCTTCCTGTCTATGGAAGTATAGACAACCTCGGAATACTTTACTCACTCTGGATGCACTTCAGTTCGCAGAGAGAGCGATCCTCGAAGTTGTTTTCGTTGCCACCGCACGATCCATACGAGAACTGCTCGCATTGTCCGGATTGAGCGTTGAAGAACCTGCAAATTTCACCATAATACCAGAAGTTCTGCGATGAGAACTGATTTTTCTACAAGTCTAAAAACAAAGGAAGTGTAAACTCACCATCTAGGAACATATTCGAAGCACGACCCCGCATCAGGAGGCAGTGTGCACACCACTCGCGCGCTGAGCACGGCTGCTGACGGGGCAGGAGATCCGGCGGTCGTTTTGGGCACGGGAGGGGTGATCACCAATGGAGCGCTGGTCTGAGGAGTTGGCCTGCTAGTGGCGGCTCGGGTTGTGGTGGGCGCCTGCGTGGTCGTTCCCTGCGTGGTCTGTTCTGTCGTAGGCTCGGTGGTCGCCTCCGTCGTCGTCGATGCCGTTGTGGTGGCGGCGGTGGTGGTAGTGCTTGCGGTCGTAGTTGACTGTGTTGTGGAAGCAGTCGTTTGCGAACGTGTAGCCAGTGGAATAATCGTGGTGGGTTCTTCTGTAGTGGAGTTAGTAAAAATCCGTAGATAATAATATAGTTAATTAACTGTTTATCATTTGGTGGTAACTTCTTTGTAGAGCCTCTGTTTCGTCGGCTACGAACTACTCCGAAACTGATTACTCCTCTTGCCCAAGTTCCCACTACCGAAAATATTATCAGGAATCCAAATTCTGTAGGAACAATCTACAAGATCACAGTAATTAATACCCAGTAAAGTCATCTGCTTCCCATTTCAGGCACGATCATTATCAGCAGATCCCATCTCTCGTTTTAGCAACGATTGATTATGAAAGTGCATGCATTTACGGATGGAAGCACTTTTAAATAAATACAATGAACTCCAAACGGCCGTAGACAAGGTGCGGGACCGCGGCGCGGCGTTCTTGGGCAGAGACACAGGGACTCGGCATGCTGGCTCTGGTGTCTCTGCCCAAGAACGCTGCGGTCCCACCGCTTATCTGCGGCCGTTTGGAGTTCACTGTAAATGTATCAAACATAAGCGAACAGCGGCCGATATTTCCTATTACGACCGCAATTTTTTTTGTCGTGCACTCAAATTCAAATTCTTGTTTTTGTCGTGCACTCAAACTCAAATTTGAGGCCATACGTACTAAGAATTTGTAAAAAGAGGCTAGAGATAATTTTACGAGGCAGTGCAGTCTTTTAACCAATTTATCGAGTCCCGTAGAAAGTAAATTTATCCCAAGAATACCATCGAGCTCATAGAGAGCCGCTCATACCCAAAATCATCAGTGTCACCATACATTTAGAAATATGATGGTCTTGGAAGCCGTATTTATTACTACATCTTGAAATTTCCTCTAATAATTAAGGAGACTGCTCGATGTACCGCGGCGATCTACAAGGGACATGTGGCCTGCACTGGAGTTCGTGAACGTACGTATATATATCCAGGCGAAACCAGGATAGCAAACCACCTTTCACGTCCTGCGTATTTTACCACTACGTGTATACGGAAATCAATCAACAGCCATCAGAGGTTTGCTTGAGTATCGCTTCATAAATCAAATCCTTTGTGAATTTTTTCACCTTTTGCTTCGTGATTAGTAATGAGACCAATTGCGGAAGCTTCCCAGTGTTCCAGGTACAAAATATCCCATCGGTATCCTTTAAGGAATACCCTTCTTTTATTTTTTATGCACATAGTTAATGTCTACTGTGCCATGCATGTGATGCCTGTCGTAATCATCGTTATTTATGAAAACTAACTCATACCCCGCCTACTTTGTCCTTAAAATTTTTTGTGGAATGTACCCGAACTGAAGGAGTCAAGGTGAGATCGAGTAAGCATAGTAATCACACTGCATCTTCATAATCCCTGTTGTACACCGCAGTGATATGATAAATTCGTCAGAAAATATTCTCCTGCTTACGACTCGCAGCCGTCATCTAGTCCGGCGTCTCGTCAGCGTCTCACGCTACTCTGCCCTAATGAATTCTCAACATGAGACCTAGTCAGACCTTACAAAAAACCCAGACCTGACCGAATTTGATTGCTTTGCCCGCAGAGTATAGCGCGAATTTGGAGGATTTTTAGACTCACTGATGATAACCGAGAAACAAACGCTCACCGAGTCCATCGAGGTCCAATTTGGCCATGTTTCGTCCAATTCCAGTTGGGGCCAGCGGCACCGGTTCACGACCCATTGGGTAGCCAGGCATTTCCTCTGACGTAGGAGCCTCCCAAGACGACTCTGGCGCGGGCTGGCTGAGATCTTCTGAATGTCTGGCGTCGTTTTCTACAAATGCAGTGCTGTTGGCCGGTGCGGACGTGAACGTGGTGCTGTCGACTGTGACTGCAACGGTGGTGGGCGCATGTGTGGTGCTCGTGACTTTTGGAAGGATCTCAACTTTCCTTAGCCCTTGACTTCCTGTATCGTTAGTCACCTTGGCAGCGGTCTTTGCCGCAGGCTGACGCTCGTCGTGTGTGGGCGGCGGCGGTGGTGGAGGGGGCATGTCAGAGGCGGCAAAGCGCTCGACCTCCTCGTCTTCCGCTACCTCCTGCTCGCTTTCGCTCGACTCATCCACGCGGTGCTCATCCTCACTAAAGGCGAACTCCAGAGGATTCTCGGTTTTCTTCTCCACAGTTGTTGGCAAAGTGGTGGTTGTTTCCGCGAAAGTGGTGGTTTCTGCGAGCCGTCGACTCGTCGTTGGCTCCTCGCTGGTGGTCGTAGTAGCCGAACTTGTAGATTCTGTGGTTAACGGTGTTGTGGTGCTAACCACGATTGCATCCGCTGGGGTGCTCCTCTCAGTACTGGGACTCACACCTACAGTGGACGAGACAGGTACTGAAAGAATAGTGGAAAGATCGACAGAAGCGATAGATTCAGTAGCAGCGGAAGGCGTGCTCGACAAAGAGGGTGCAGGGGTGCTATCAGGCGTGTCTTCTGAGGAATCCTCATGGGAAGCAACAGTGACAGTAGGATCATCTGATGCAGCAGGCGGGACCGTGGACGTGCTTGTGGTCCTGTGGTCCTCGGAAGGACTTGGATCAGTGGACTGCGTTGCTTGGCCATAATTTTTCGATCTGTCCTTGGTGTCAGAGCGGTCATCCGTGATCGATGTGAACTCCGACGAGCTGGCAGCGTCTGTGACCACGTCGTTGGCCGGCGTAGATGTGCTGTAGGAGGATTCATGAACTGATGATCTATGAGTCTGTGTTGAAGCTCTATCTGAAAGATGTGCATCGCTTGTGCTAGGGGTCTCCTCGGTGGCCGAAGACGTGGTGGGCGCTTCCGAGCTGGTCGTGGTGGTGCTTCCCATGCTTGTGCTACTGATCGTTTCACCAGTAGTGGTGGGAGTGGTCGTGACAGTGGTGGTGCTGGGCATTCTGGTGGTGGTCGTGGCAGTGGTGGTGGTTGTGGCGGGTGCTTCTGTGGTGCTCTGAGCACTACGCACAGTGGTTCTAGTGACACGCTGGCCAGTGATCGTCGGCGGGCGGTTCGTCCGCGCTGACGATCGTGGCTCAGACGCTTGCGTCTCCTCGGAAGTCTCAGTGCTTGCGGTGCTCCTCATGCCTTCCATGGGAATAACAGGGACGCTGGCGGTTTTCTTACCATGTGCGGCATGTGGATGAGTGGAAACTCCTCTGAGGAATGGCGTCGGCGAGCGGTAGTTCTCGACGCCGATCGGCTCCTGCGTCCGCATCTGAGTGACTCCTGCAGCGCGGCGAGGCACCTCCTCGACGTCGTCATCCTCCTCGTCCTCCTCGTCGTCGCCGGAAACTACGCCTGTAAAGCTGCTAATAGGCCTGATATTAAGTCGAGTTGAAAGGTTAGGTCGCTGATCGTTCTGTCTACGATTAGTGTTCAGGTCAGTGAAAGTGTTATTAACGACTTGCATGTGTTTGGGGAAATTGTCATTCGGTAAGTCGTGGATAGGATTGACTTGGTTAAGAGTGTGCTGGGGTGCTTGAGTGCGAGTGCTGTTAGGTGGCGGTGCACGCAGAAACACAGGATATTCGTTATCTCTGGTAGTGAACTGCTCGGAGAGCTCTTGAAGCTTACGTGGTCTCTTGTCGGGAACGCGAACGGGCGGCGCGTTGACTACGGATCCTTCCTGCTTCAGGTAGAGAGTTTTGTCCATGATGTCTAGAGGGGAGTTGTCGATACTTGTCCTTTGCTGTTCAACCGCGGATCTGGCAGCGTTCACGAACGGAACCGCATTTTGGAACTCTTTGGAATGCCGCTGGAACTCGCGGAACATCTCCTCTGGAGGGCCTTCGATCAAAGGGAACTTCAGCACAGCCGAGTCTGAGCCGGTTCTCGACACGCGGATTCCTGGAATGGTCGGCGCATAGTAGTCACCATTGTAATAGATGAACTGGCTGCGGTCCAGGCCAGCAGGGAACTCTTCATTCGCCGAGTCCCGTGGGGGTGCTGTGGGGCCTTGTGTGCGACTAGTCCTGACGTCTTCCTTAGCAGCATTGGGATTTCTCGAATTCACCCATTCTGCCTTTGTCTTGACAATATCGTTCTCAACAGGCGACGACGTCTTTTCTGGTAGGGTCACGACCATGTGGTTGTTCTCGATGTGTCTTCGAGGGAACTCAGTACGAGAGGTCGGCTGGGGATTCTCCTCAGCATAGGACACACGTGTTTCTGAGGTTCTGTACTTCACGGCAGGAGGGTACTGAAGATTTCGTGAATCTGACGGTGTGGATCTCGCAGACGTCACTGTGGCACTTTGTCTTGGGTTTTCTTCACGAGAGTGTTTAACCTGTTGATGGCCCTGTCCAGCATCCTGCAGTCTCTGCTGGTTGTTTCGGGTTTCTTCAGGAACATGTGGCGTTTGTTGTACTGCGCTCTTTGAAGTCGTGAAGACTTGGGCCTGTTCATTCTTTTCAGTGTCTTCTTGAGCATGACGTCCCTGGGCAGCGACAGTGCGGGAGAACACGGATGTTGCACTGTGAGTGGAGGTGACCGGCGAAGTGTTCACATCACTTTGTGGACCAGCAGCTGGCAGTGTACGCTGATGACTTCCCTGCCAGGCGGGTCTGTCACTTTGATGGCCTAGCGCTGGAAGCGAAGGCGCTGTTGGTGTAGTCTGCTGTGGTGACCGACTCTCAGGAGTGTTTTGCACTGTTCTTATAGGCTGTATGTTCTCCGCAAGTCCTCCACGGTGTGGTAGAACTACGCCTGGGCTGGCAGAAGTTGCAATCGGGTTTTGTTGGATGAAGGTGTCCTGGGGGATCTCCCTCGGACCTATTGCCTGGGATTGTGGGTTTCTCGCCTGTTCGGGTGTGAATTGGCCTGAATTTGCCGCAACGGGTCGCACTCCTCCGTCAGCTGATTGAGTCCTAGTAATCACCTGGGATGGATGCACGAACGGCTGTTGCTGTACTGGCTGACCTTGCGGGGCCGAGGAGAAGATCTGCGGTGTCATCGCTCTCACTTGCGGCAGACGGTTCTGCTGAAGCCAAGGGTTTCGCTCCAGGATGATCTGCTTATCGAATGGCACGCTGTTCACGGCGAACTGTCGATTGCGAACTGCTCCCAAATGCTGAGAGTTGTACGTGAAATAGGTGGGATCGACGGGCGGCGATAGCCCAGCCAGGTTGTTATTCTGCTGCGGGTTGTATGTGCTTATCGAGTTCATCGAGTAGTATCGTGGATGCGTTGCTGTCGAGTACTGTCTTGGAACCACGTTCCTGTCTAAATCCAGACTGGAATCTTCGACAAATACCTTCACTTGAGGTGGTGTTGGACGAGCGACGGCTTGCGGTGGCCAATTACCGGCAGCGGGTTGTGGTTCGTGAGGGAAGTCTGTTCGTGGACGAGGGTTCGCCGCTAGAGGTTCGAGGGGTTTGGCGAAACCTTCTCTGCTGTTCGATTCGACCACAGGATGAGATTTCTGGTGGAAAACGGCGCGTGGTGGAGGTCTCCAAGCAGAATCGCCGGACTCAACAGAATGCCGGGGTTGTGTAGTTGTCGGTTGAGCCGTTTCTGTTGCCCTTGCTGTCGTCGTAGTTGTTGTTCCTGTTGTTGTCGATGCTGTTGTTGTTGACGATCTCGTTGTCACAGGGTTGGAAGCGACACCAGTTGTTGTCCAGTGGGGGTGTCCTGGATGAGACTCTGTCGAATGCGACCTTGATGGCTCATTCCTCTCCAAACCCGTGTCGGATTCTTCGGCAAATGCGGTCGCCTCACTCTGTTGTCGGCCAGTAACTGTTTGGGTAGGCCGGTTACTGGCTGGCTGTGTAGTCGTTGTGTAAGCAGTTTTTGTTTCCTCACGAAGGAAAGGCTGTCTTATAAGAATCGTGGGCCTGATTGGAGTACTGACGAATTGTTTTTCTTTGGTCGGCTTTTCGGGTAGCTCATGACGAACAGGTTGTTCGTTCCTTCCAGCGAATTGCGTTAGAGAATCAGTGGGCTTAGTCTTCGTCTCCTCTCTCGCTTTTTGTTCACGAGGAATGGTAAGTGGCCTACTAGTGTCAAACGTTGGTTGGGATCTCGCAGGTATTCTCTCTTTCTTTGGCATACTCTCTTCCTTAGTCTCGGAAAACTGTTCCCTCCGTTCCTGAGTAACCTCCTTTGGTCTAACAGTCTCTTTCCTTGGTTCCTTGGCTTCTTTTTTCACCTCCACTGTTAACTCAGGATGGCGATTAGTATCGATCCCCCAAGCTTCGTACGTTTCCGGATAGTACGTGGTCGTTGCTACTCCGGATCTCTTGCCAGACTCAGATCCAGTGGCATGGGCACGCACACTTGGTGGGAGGTCAAACGGCAGATTGGCCGCCGCCAGCGTACGTGGATGCAAAGAAGGTCGAGGCGTTGTCGGTGGTGAGCTCTCTCGATAAGCTGGGGTGTTACTGGGTTTAGCTGAGAATGGTGTTATGGTGTGAGAAGGCAACGGTCTAACAAGCAGTGGAGGCCGCTTCTGAAAAACGACGGTATGTTGACGTTCCGCGTCCGCCTGCAGTCCGACGCTTCGGAGTGGTGGCAGCGCTGGCTCCGCGACGGCACGTTCAGTCTCATGCACATGCAACGGAGGACTAGGTACGATCACCCGATCTAAAACAGTCTATGGTGAGCTGCAGAAAGTGAACAAATCGTGCGGAAAGCTCCATGCAAAGCGTAGCAAGCGACAGCGAGTAGAAGTAGGCTGAGAGCAGGCAAAGTGAACAAATGTGCTGGCAAGTGTGGTTAGTGGTCTCGACAACTCGGAGGACCCGATGTGAGCGCTACCGCCGTCCTTGGTGAGAATGGAGCAGGAGTTTAGGATTACAGACATTCTGAAAACCATACGAACGACCCAGACCTCTTGCAAACAGTGCCCGGTACGGAATCGCGTGGAGCGCGACCTTTCGAGAGCTAGGCACTGTTTGCAGGAAACACCCTCTGAAGGAACCAGAGAACTTACGTAGGAAACGAGCACAGTGGATCTCGCATTCGTTTTGCGTGAAGAAGTGGTTGCGGTTGCCGGCACATCCGCCGTACTTGAACGGGTGGCAGGTGCCGTCCTCGGCGTTGAAGAACCAGCGATCGACGAAGTGCTTGCACGGACCGGGCTCCTGTAGCAAGTAGCACTATGAATGTAACTGATGTACAGTGGGGAAAGGGAGGGCATAAGGTATTGTTCAAAAATTGCTAGCTCATTCCTCTGTAGTGCTCTCACTCTTTTCAATGTACTATGTCTCATATATTGCCAAGCTATTTTTCGCGTACGAAGTCACTTTCTGGAATAACAAACTCTCGGTTTTTTTTCGCAAATTCTCAGGTGTAAATTGAAAAAATCTACCCTTGTTGCTGGCATGGAGCATCAGCTCTTATTTCTGGTTAACTTTACGATGTTCACACAAAAGCCAGGCAAGATCGCTGCCTACAAAAGCACAGCACGAGGCTGCTTCGAATATTTTTTGCTTTAGGAAACAAGAACTTGATTTCAAAGGTCAGGATCGACCTATACTCAAGCCAAGCTCACCTACATGCCAAAAAATGTTACTTCATGTCCTTGTGGGAAACTTTTTTAGAATTAAATTGGTTGAGGATCAGATACAGAACCAAGAGATAGCCATAAGTTTGCCGCTCGTCTTTATGCATATCTGATTTCGTGGAAAATTGTTAAGAGTCTGAGAAATGCGCACATTTTTTTGCCTATTTGATACAGCAAAACTACAACAAACCAGGTTTGTTTTGCAGGGAAGTGGTTGTAAATAAGTTATGTCTTCATCCCCCTGTGTATCGCCCTTGGCGTCTGACTACAACTAATTGAAATACCACGTGATTGTATGGGATATGAAGAGTACTGAAAGAGCAGACTAACCACTGGCTGCATGCATTTCTCTTGTAGCTGAGCTGAGAGTGGAGGAGGCAGGAGCTGTTTCGAGTCAATCTCGAGCTGCTTCGTCTGCGTCGACGGCGCAGTCAGCACAGCCTCTGAAAATTTAAAAAATAACTAGTTGGTAGCCAAAAGCCTTTAAACCGGATCTTTTTACTGTTTCGTTTGTTCCTAAGCTAATTTACCTTGTCTGATGGGAACACGATTGTCATTCGTTCCTGGAGGAGCGATACGAACACCGGTTAGACCGCCAGGTGGTCCGACACTTGTAGGTGAGGCGGGAGGTCGTGCGGAGCCGCTGACAGGGCGAGGGGTCTGCGTCACAGGACGGAACGTGCTCCGAGTGCCAGGTGGTGCAGCCGTCGGTTCGTCTTCCGGCGCTGGCGGTTGAGCGCGTCCAGATATTGGCAGCGTCGGGCAGATGCAGTCCTGAAGAGAACAGCACATGTATGTACTCCGCCAAGTACACAATCGGACACAGTATTCGGGTAACACAGAGGCTACCCTGTGGAAAGTTGATCTCACCTTACATCCCTTGCGGTTATTTATCACAATGCATGGGTCTTTGCAGCTGTCAACATCGACTTCGGGGCAGTGGGACACATCAGATCCTGAAGGCAGCGCATTGTTCGGGATGTAGAATTTGAAAAAAGAGGAACAGTGCCACAGATAAGTGGGTATCTTCATGTTGGGTACCATAGGTATCAAACAGCAAAAAGTCGGAATAATGAAGTTCAAAAAGTATAATAGAATAATTGGAATAATTGACGTGAACTAGAAAAATGGGCCGCTTTTGTCGTTCCACACAGTGATTAAAAATTCTCAGGATATTAAACTGAAAGCTCGCCAAATTTCTGTGTATGTACGTTCAGTAGTGGACCTAGGCTGACCGAAACATTATCTAATGAGGCTTTCAGTCAACATAACTTCACGGAATGCCCGCATCTTTTTCTCTAAGATTCAGAATCGCTCATGTATCGATTGGAAACGAGGACGCTGAAATCACTGAAATGTGTGGATGCGCAGACAGTCAATAAACAAAGATGCTGGAGATGCGGCGCGTCTGCGATGGTGAGTCGCAAGTATTTTGTGCGTTCTATTTTTCATTATGCGCCTTGATCCTCACTTTTTGTTCAAGGAACTGCTCCTTTAGGTCCAACTCTCTTTGACGAAAGAACCTGCCTCGGATATGAGTAAATGTGTCTGTACCAACTATGACTGTTTGAAAACATAGGCTAGACCAGGGACCAGATAAAGTTCTCGAACCTGGTGGAGCAGGCTGATTTGTCGGTGGGCAGCTACAGAACGGGCAGCCGTCGTGGTCGTTGACAATCTGGCAACGTGCCAGGTCGCACTGTGGATTCGGGTTGCAGACCTTTTTCACGCACACGTTGCGGCACTCCTGGATAGTAGCGAAGTTGTTACCATTTCCTAGAAAAAACCGAGCTTCAAGGCAAGGAATTGACATCATGCTCCAGAATCCTTTAGGGTCCTAGTAATGGGCGAAGAATGGATCCCATATTCGGCTGTTACCTCCGCATCCTCCGTATGTGAACTGTCTACAGTCATTGGAGAAACGATCGTAGCCAAATCTCACGAACACTCCGCTGCACTCGCCGACCTCAATGTCGTGCTCGCAGAGGTTACCCGGCGAGAGCGCAACTGAAATGGCTTCTAAAGAGCGTACGCCTCATGCATAGCCTGCAGAACTCACCCTTCTGGCACTTGATGCGGCATTCGGCCAACGTAGCGAAGTTGTTGCCGTTTCCGCCGCATCCTCCGTACGTGAATGGACGGCACTCGCCTGACTCAGTGTCGAAGGCGAATCGCTGAAGTTGGTTCGGTGCCTTGGTTACAGGAACATGAGTATGAAAAGTCGCTGACCTGGAAGACTCCGTTGCACTCCCCAGCGTCAACGTCGTGCTTGCACACGTTGGCGAATTCGTGCACAACGACAGGAGCAGCTGCAAGTGTGGGGACTTTAGGGTGATATCACATGCTTAAGAACGAAGTCATGCTCCACACTAAGTATAGCACCATGCATCGCCGCTGCTCACGCGACACCAACTTTAATACATATCGATTACCGGCGAGTACTGCAGCAGCGACGCCGATGCCCAGCATAAGATCGATTGGTATCGAAAATCATGTCACTAGAAATGGCGATGAAAAATGTCTGCTATACGATGGAGTATACCGCTGGCTTGAGCACGCATCTGCATGATGATGAGGAGAAATTATTAAAAATGTTAAAATTAGAGACCTACATGAAACAAGAGTCGGAACCAGAGGTGTGCGTTACTAACGTATTAACGTAACGAATTAACGCATTAACGCGTAACGTCCATTTTTGGCCTAACGTAACGAATTAACGGATTAACGAAATTCGAAATTTTCCTAACGCACGCCCCTGGTCGGAACACTTTCATCATTAAAATCTAGCAGACAGTGATCTCTACTTCAACTTGGTGAACTAGTTTTTCCGTTTTTTTATGGATTCTGTGCTCACTTACCCTCTTTGTGACAGATTGCCAAGCATTCTTCTCTACTGGCGTAGTTGTTGCCGTTTCCTTGGCATCCGGTGTATGTAAAGACGTCGCACAGCTGAAAATTGGTCAATTAATTCTGCTCATTGTCTTATCATAATTGATTCCACATCTATAGGTTGTCAGGGTCGTCATTTCCGTCTTCAAACAGGTAAGATTTGCTCATCTGACTAATG
Organism: Ancylostoma ceylanicum; assembly: GCA_000688135.1. Taxonomy (NCBI): domain Eukaryota; kingdom Metazoa; phylum Nematoda; class Chromadorea; order Rhabditida; family Ancylostomatidae; genus Ancylostoma; species Ancylostoma ceylanicum. Next base: position 272,678 of record JARK01001387.1, on the reverse strand, counting down.
TAAAGCAACTGATGTAATAGTTCTGATAATTGAGACCTTATGGAGGTGTTAAATGACGAGAATTGCCGAAAAATATCTGGTAAGAGTTCTAGCAAATTGACGTATTTATTTTTTGACTAAAAATGTTTGAAGAAGAATCGCAGTGAAGTTATACAGATCGCTGAGGACGTCACTTTGCTTTACTTTACCCAATACTAGTTTTTCTTGGTTTTTAGTAGTTATTGCATTCAAGAAAAACCACCTTTCGCTCGTTGTCCCAGAACCAGCGAATGAATTGCCCGCGGCAGTTTCCAGGATCCTTCGGGTGCAGACAGCGGTTCACTTAAAAAACGAATTATTGGATGAGACAAGAAGATTATAACCGAATGAAGCTCTAGAACTGAGGGGAAGAAATAACTCAAGTGGGTAAGACGTGCAAGTGCAAGCCGTCCTGATTCGTGTTCAGGAAATTCCCACTAGAAGATCATGCTTCTGTTAGGTTTAGTCATTGGGTTCTTGAGTGCATGAATCATGCCCCCATGCAGGGTGTTTTTGGGGTGAGCACAGATGCATCCTTCTGCTAACCTCTGCTAGGAGTTGTTAGCTTGTTGGGAAACATCCTCGTTTGTTGATTGTGAGCAAATACAATGATCTGTCCGATTGTTCATACATGCTGCGGTCAATTCATTGCAACTTGAACTAGATTGGCAGTGGTATGGAGAAAGCCATGAAGAGTGTAGGTCGCATAGACTCTCATTTTACCAGGAAAATGGCGGGCTTTGTACGACGTGAACCACGAAATAGAAATCATAAAGTCAACGACTTCTAGGAACATCTCGCGAAATTAGCTGCAAATATCCGTTCACTTGCGAGCTCAAACGTTTGCGTTGTGGATAACGCTACCACTGTTCACTGCCGCGCTTTGTCAGGAAGGTGATAGAGCGCGACACGCCACATCCACGAGATGACCAATACTCTTCTTAGGTCAAGCAAAAGCCTGCGGGTTTAGTGATTAGAGATGTCTTGTTGACCTTAAAATAGTGAACTAGTATCGATAAGTTCATGTCATTAACATTGGTCCCACGTAGCGTTCAACCGTTAGTGAGACAAGAATCAGTAGGAGGTGTGGTTAGGATGTTACTGGATGAAATACCTGCTTGTGACGCCACATCACGTTACCGTGGATCCAAATCTTCCAGTGGCAACAAATGCGTTGCGACCAGAAACGAACGTCACTGAGTGAAGGTGCGATGGAAACCGCCGGATTGTGGGTGCGCGAGTAGCATGCGTGTACGTTCGGTTAAAAACGGGGTTAAGTAAAGCATTATTACCGCCTTCAGCCTGGCTCTCCTCACTACCTTCCAGCAGTGCCATCTGCGGGATGGGTGGAGCACGAGTCGGCGCCACATGCACCGACGAGGCGGCCGTGGAGGAGTCGGTTGTGTCGGCCGTGGATTGTCCTCCGGATGGTCGAGGCGATGTCGTTGGTGCCGGTGGAGAATGACGGCTGGGAAGTGGAGCAGCAGTAGGTGCTGTGGCTGTGACGGGAGTGGTGGTGCTGAAATAGTGCCCTCGTTGAATAGTCACGAGAATAACTTGAATGAATTACTAGAAGAATGGTGGGCTAGAGGCCTTCTCTGCACATCGTTTCGGCAAATATATCAATGCAATTTTCAGGAGAGGGAGGTGTTGATGGACAGGGGGAGTAAAAATAGTTGAAAATATCAATTTAAATATTAAATAATCATCAATTTTTATTAAACCAATACAAGATTTTTATTTATTTTGTAAATTAATTTCGAAAATCCCCCCTGCCCCCTGCGTCCGCAAATGGGCAATGAATATGCAATTTCTACTATCCCTATGAGTATCCCCAGACTTCGCCACGACCGCCGGCGGTCGCCACATGGATAAAGTGAGGGAGGAGACTTTAGACGAAAGAGGCGATGAGCTCCGTTTGGCAGCGATCCATGGCCATGCAACGTGGAGATCGATACGTATCATTTCCATGATACCTATCTTTTATGCCGCCGGTTCATTTTGATTCATTTAGAACTGGAGAAGTCTGGGGATACTCTATCATTGCTATCACAGGTTCGCTCTGATTATTTTAACCCAGCGAAGTCCGGGGATAAAGCCTTTCTCATTAGTTCGATTACGGAAATCGAATCACCTTTCCTGAGCTACGGTCTCTTCACTGCGAACGCCACCGACGGGAGTGATCCGAATTCCTTGTGTGGTTCGGAAATGCGGTTGTCGGTTGCTGGCTGTGGACGGTCGTGTGCTGGTGGGCAGGCTCTCTTTCACTGCAACGATGATCTCCGGCAGAACGGATGGATGTGGCAGAATACGGCAAAACGAATGAATAAACAATCCGCCAACCTTTCGCGATGCCGCAAGCCGACTCGCACTCTTCCACCTTCTCGAAGTTGTTTCCGTTGCCTTCGCAACCTCCCCAGAAGAAGTATTTGCATTCCTGGAATAGGAAAGTGATGAGTTGAGCTGATCTCATTGCTGTTCAGAGTCATCGGTCAATAAAATGATGAGTGACTTTGACGGGTAAACAAGAGGGAGCATGCATCGCTGAGATTACCAAAGGTAAACTTGTCAACAATACTCAGATTTACCTATCGTTAACTCTGGCATCAACATGTTTAACCTGAGTGGTCTCAATGATGCATCCACGCAAAGGTTGCCGCTTCAGGTGGAGTGTGTTGCCCCGCGTCGCCATTGCCGACTACATCGATTCCGATCCCTATCGATTTTGGACGGAGCACGCTGCGCGCAAAACAGAGGTAAGCCGGCTGCTATACTTCATGTGGACTACAGCGCCAAGCTAGTCAATGAGTATGAAAAGCGATGCCGCCTGTACCATTAGGCGCAATGTGTCATACTCTACATGAAGTGTAGTTGCTGCGTAGGACTCACTTTAACTTCGGCGTTGAAGTAGAATCTCAGCTCATATTTGTCACAAGGTCCACGTTCCTTCGGCATCGAGCAGACGTCGCTTGGATTGGTTGTCTGCAGGCCAACTGCAACGCACTTTTTTAGAAGATCATAACCGCCGCCGCCAATATAGGAAACTAACTGATTTTGTCGTTCTCTGGACAGCAGACGCTTGTCTGCTGCACGATGCTGCACTTGTATCCTGACGGGCAGTCCGACTTCGCGCAGTTCACAGTTACACCGAGCTTGGTCTTCAGCGGCTCACCCTAAACGAGTGACCATGAATTCTGGTAACTTCTAGAAGATTCGAATCTGTTCAGCCACGTATTCCCTGTAAACCAATGGTAGTTCGCAAATAAGACTTCTTTCCCACCAACCTTCTCACATTTCGGCAGTCCCATCGGAGGTGGTGCGCATCGCTGTGAGCATGCGTCCTCTGTTTCGTAATTGTTTCCGTTTCCACCACAGCCGGAGTATGTGAATCTCTGGAAATTGGAAAATAGCTGTTAGGGGATACTCTTTCAAATATCATTTCATACTTCGCTTTTTTCGCATATCATTTTTTTATCTCCTGGGACAAGCCCGCTCTTATTGGTCGGGCTGGTGAAAAATGTTCTTATGCTTATGCTTGCGTCTGCACCAGGGTAAAGCTCAGGTACGATATTTCAAACCACCCCTACGTATTCAGAGTGGCAATGCGAAAAAGCAAAGGGGAGNCGTCATTGAGATTACCCAAGGTAACCATGTTGATTCCCGTGTTAAGGGTGGCTAATTTTGGGGAGCATCGGCACGTTTACATCGGGTAATCTCGATGATGCATGCGGTTTTACTTTGTGCTAATGGGTAAATTTGAGGTTGTTTAGGGCCGCTGATCCGTTCAGCCTAGGTAATCTCAATGATTTGTACCGGCCTCACATCGCCAGTATTTGTTGAGCGTCGGAGAAGAGCACAGCTAGAGGTGGGGTTTGTTGGTAAATGGCAATTTTGGGTACGTTGACAGGTTTGGGTAATCCCAGTGATGCATGAGAACCGTGGGTTATAAAAATGAAGATTGATAGGAGGAGCAGAGTCCATTTTGTAAAGTGTGATTTGTTGTGGATTTGTAGGCCAAAAAATGTTCTTTTCGAGTTGAGGTGCATTCTGGAAAAGTTGCTTTTTCCTGGACAAAGTGACCTTGGTGGTGGGAATGCGAGCTTGAATGGGACGTTCACGCCTCAATAACGAACTTATTGTTGTTTAACTGGGGTGATTCCAGAAAGAACGTTTTGTCGGTATTTCTGGGTGAATTGGACGAGAAGGATTCATACTATTCAGCGTTGCTCCCTATGTCTAAACTGGGTCGGCTGCTGTTCCCGGCGCACAGCGCTAAACTGGTCTGCCGCGTCGCGTAGGCTGCGCAACGCGACCTAGCTTTCTACGGTGCAACAACTGTCTATGGTCATTGCGCCTTTTTAGACCTCACAATCCTACAAGATAGTTCTTCCTCATGGCTGTCCATGTTGCAACCTCTACACAACGAGATTTACGACCACTAGACAGCAGCTGTCACCTGCTTGTTTCCGGTGAGAGTCAGATAACAAAAGGGCATAGTTACTAGAAGACCTTTGACCGGAACAGCTTGCTCGTTTTGTAATACATGCAGCGGAAAGACAACATTTATTTTTGGAAAGGCAAGAGCGTCTCATCTGCCAACAGATGACTCAAGAGGATGGAATTCGTTTGAATAGGGCTGCTCGGAATTTGGTTACCTGACTCTGAATAGATGGGCGTTTTTAGGAATTCTCTGTTGAATGCATCTGATTTATTGGTGACTCTACAGCATTGAGAACTTAGGCTATTTCTTCACTTTTTCTCTTTTCCCAGGTTAGGGAATAGTTTCCACTTTCATCCTGCTGTCTTCTTTTCATCCTATAATTTCACAGGAATCTAGGAAGCCCCTCTTTTCACTAATCATCTCAGCGGTTAGTTAGTTTGCTTACTGTTTATCTTATTTTATTGCGAAATACAAGTAAAAAAACCTACAATAGATCGATTCACAGATGACATCATGAACCCGGAAAGGTTTTTTTGCACTTACTCATCTGCGCTTATCATACGAAAGCTGCTGGAAATACGTCATGTGCTTTGTTCTCCGGTCTCTTCAGTGCGGTCTGCGATTCCTCTAAAATAGATCTCTCATCCGGAAGCTTAAAAAACAAATGGCAGGGAGTTTCTATTGTAATGCTCGGCGAAACATCAACAATCATATGTTGTGCAGATTTTCAGAAGGGGTAGAATGCCAGTATTAAATTTTTTGCTCTTGCAAGCATCTTTGGAGCTGAGTATAAGGGCCAAGGCAATGAAAGGAATAGCGTAATAGTGTTAAAGTTTCGTTACTTCCATGTCACTAACACCTAGTTTCATCAGTGTTTTGATTTCCTTTTCCCAAGAGAACTCTCGCCTGCTCTCTTGCTCTATGGATAACGTCATTGAATTGTTACTTGTCCAGGTAAGTCTTTCCCCCTGGATTGCCATGCCCACTTACCACTCCAGTCCAACCTTGACGGTTCCTCGAAGGGGTTAATACACCCGTGTGCCAAAGTTTCGCCGTGGTTCCAAGAACCCCATACGGGAGCTGGACATCTAGCCAGCTGGTGCAGGCTGTTGTACAAGGTGGTGTGCTTGGCACAGAGCCAAGTGTTTAGAGTTACCTATCTTTCGGTTTGAGTTACCATTTCTAAATCGTTCTATCACACCTTGTTCGATTGTATTCCGTTTTCTTGTTGGTTGGCGCACCATAGAGCGCAAATAAATAAATGATTAATAAAATACTGAGGAAGTAACGAGCCTTTAGTTGAACTACATTATTAAACGTCCTCACGTTCCAGAAACAGCTTACTGTTTTTCGAGGAACCGCTCTCTTACATAATGCTATGGCACTGGGTAATAAGCTCGTTCAATGTTCCATGGGCATCAAAACCACAACGTTGGCTTTTTCTAAATCGGGCCTCGGAGGGCCTATGCCACACATACAGAGCCAATGCTCCTGGAAAATAAAGCTCACTCTTGGATCCTCAGGGCTTGGATTCATTAACGAATAACCAAGTGAAACCAGACTAGCAAGCCACTACTCGTTTCCTGCGTCTCTTTATGTTAGGTAGTCCATACGACAGCATATTATCTTAACTATCGTTGTTTTGCTCGGTTATTGCTCCAATAATCACACCCCGCTTGGTAAAGAACATATTTGACCGGGATTCAATTTATCCTGGTGTACTTCAAATAATTTATAGTTAATAAGAAAAAGGATGTTCTTGTGCGTACATATGTACTGGTTGGAATAGCTTCCAGTCTTAAAGGCAGCACCCACGGAAAATTTCACCTTCGAGTTGAGTCGCTTACAGTGTAGCCGGCTGCTAGTAAATCACAACGGTATGTCGAACACAAAGAATAGCCACCTACATGCGGAGATACTGCCGTGGACACGGATGCAAGCATGGCCATTTTAATGTCCACCGCGCCAGTTAACGCTATTGATTTGGTATGCATCGCGTGTTCTAGCGCTCTGTATAGTGTAGGGTATGGAAAAGCGTACAATGTAGTGTATAAAATGCGCACTATTCACAAGATTTCGTGGCTTTACTCGCGTATGCCCTCAACGGAAAACTCGTCCGCGCTGTGGACGCTTGGAAAACAGCGCCTTCATTTCCCGTCTTCCGGCGTGTTTCACGCTGTTCCATCGTTGCGTAGAAGCTCATCGTCCCTGAAAACTTCGGAAAACAGCGAAATCTCCGACCCAAAAATCTCCGTGGGTGCTGCCTTTAATGCATAAATTAGCTGCAACTTCGAATACATTAACTTTATTCGAAATATTTTTCCAATTCTGGAAATTTCCGCAAACTAGCCAGTCTCCCCTTTGCAGGGCACAACAGAGGGTTTTTGGTAGCCTTTCATCGGCGGACGCAGAAGGTGGGGCTTGGGAGAAAATTTGGGGTCACCACCGCTTTGGGGACCAGGACAGGAAATAAAATTAATAAAAATATTAACCATAATAAAAAATAGTTAATGAAATTATTAAAAATGATAGTAAAAATAAACAATTGGAAATATAATAATAAAAATTATCATTTGTTTCGTAAAGTAATTTTAAAAAATTCGGTGACCTATTCACGGGGGGGCACTCCTGAGTCCGCCACTGGAGCCTTTATATGCATAGCTGCCGAAAACAGGGTTCCTGTACGGTTAGGACTAAGTTATGCAGTAAGCGTGTACAAATTAAAGAAATTCGATTTCGACGAATAAGTCAACAATTCGGGTGTTCGAGCACTCGAACTTTTTTGGAAGCGAAACCTATGGAAAGTGATCAGTGAATTAACTGAGTTATTCGGTTTTTATTCGATCCTATCTATATGTAGTCTCCAGATGATATTTCGCAATGCAGAAATTACTTCTTGGTTGAAAAAACCTGAGCTGCGCAACGACACTCACAAGTAAGCGTACCAGAACAAGCCACAGCGTGTTTGTTGGCTCAGAGCGTGTGTGCGCTGTTGTTGCGCGCTCGGTCCCTGGTTCGACTCCCGTCGCCGAATGAACGATGAGGATTGTATAGTTCAGCTGAGATACTAGAGCATGCTGACAAATTTCGCCCCTATCTGAGTTCTTTTCTCGAGATTAGTGGCATCCCATGGATGTCTGGACTTCCGTGCACGCCAGTTTTTTCTTATTTTTGGATTCAGTGGGTAGACGTCTGGTGAAAACATGGAAAAACTCGCGCTGGTCAGTTCCACCAAAGAAGTTCTGATGTATCGCAAAGATGCGGAAGTCTCTCACAGGCACTGTGAATGAATCGCTAATCCCCATCAGGCGGTTTCCTGATCCAGCACGAAGAGCCAAGCTGTAACAGCGGAAAAAGGTGATCGCTTCTTTGGAGCCGGAACTTTGAAATTTTCCAAGTCTGCACGGAGAATTTTTTCCGATATGGGGAATGCTGATGTTGCAAATGTCAGGTAGTTCCACGGCTATGGAATGTTCTTTGCGCAGAGCGATCAGCTGGTGGATGGATGGAGTCATAAAAAAGGGATACTCTCGGTCAACGGCATTGGATTGGACGTTTGAACGTGTTTAGAGAGCAAGCAGTGGTTAAAATTCAAGATAAAAAGACTTCCAATGTGACTGCGATGCTACAACATATTTACGGATGCTGTCGCGAAGCGATCGCTCCTGCACAAAGGAAGCTCGAGGCACCGTACTCATGATCGCGCCGCGGGCGGCTGTGATCTGATTTTGACCACATCCGCCCTATCGGCTGTCGATATTATCGACGTGCAGGTGCCTCAGTTTTCTGCGACTCTTTCGCCTGGTGCGGCCTTTTCTTGTTCTTATCAATCATTTTCCCTTTTTCGCCGCAATTCTTACTACATTTATAAATACGTATCTTTATTACATTCTTTTATTTGTAGGGGCGCCATTCTACTGCATTTTAGCCCATTAGGCTTGATAGCCCTGGCCCTCATCGATCTAGTACATAAAGCTAGCCGTGGCCCCCAACTCTAGTACATTTTTAATGATGCTCATTAACGTTCTTCTATTTACCTGCTTTAACCACTCACCAAAATCATTGAACCTAATGTTAGTATTTGAATTAATAAATCGTCTTTGATGTGGTTTTACCCAGTTCCAAAGCTGGTTTATCCAGCCGTTATTTCACCAATAATTGTTCTCACTTTTGTTCTGTCATTCGGCACGTGTGGCATTGGGTGGTCCTACGGGCCCACTGAGCCCCCGATTCGCGACAGATGCAATCCCTAAACAGCCTACAAACTAATGCTTATGTAGTTTTGATCCAGCCCGGCTGATCATATTTCATAGATTACTGTGGATTTTTCTCCACTTGTTTTGTGAGCATAACGTACGAGTAAGGTCATATGTTGACTTGTTTGACTTTTCCAAAATTTAATGCCCTGCTTGTATCAACTTGATGCTAGGGCGCTGTCGAATCTTTCGTTCATTTTATATTTTTCAACACTTATTCAAACATTCTAAAAGAAAGAAGAACTTAATCAAACGTTCTAAGATTGATAGGGACCATTGCAAAAAATCAACCCAATGCCTCTTTCTCTTGCTTTCTACGACATCAAAATTGTAGTGTGCTGGTCCATTCATCGTCCATCAATGGCCTTCAGGAGGAATTTGCATGTAAAGAGGCGGTTACATATCTAACACGTTGCCAACTTTGGGCCATCAACTGATAAAAATTTTTATTCTGTATTTTAATATTGAAAAGTGCTATCAGGAAAATATTGCAGAATATGAGAAGGCACAGTGTTCTCCTTCTTGCCTCAACTTTCCTTCTCCGTGAAATGCTTCTGAATGGAATTGAGCTCATTCCTCCAATTCAGGGCTCAAAATGCAGTCCTTTTGGATTCTTTTTTTCTAAATATTTCCGTTTCTCTCCTAGATCACTTTATTGAGTCTGGCTGAAATGTGATTTTATTCTCGACATAAATGCGCGTTTTTCTATAGCAGTTTCGTTCAGCACTTTCTCACCTAAGGGAAAAGCGAGATTTATCAACAGGAGTAAAAAGTGGCGGAAAAAAGACTCAGAGTGATTCCAAGGATAAACCACGGATTTCCAGACGCGGATTTTTTTTTCCAATTTCTGCTCCTAACAGTCAATCAGATAGTAAAAGGAAGATTCCGGGGCTTGATTCATCAGCAAGATTCATTAAAATGAAATTTTCGACGAAATTGACAGTTTGTTTCTGTCTCTGGCTCCAGCCGGTGCGCGGAGTCCGGTGAAAGCGTTCACAGGAAAATATCGACGGGAAACAAAGTTAATATGAATCACCACTCCGTTTCGTTCCATAGCGAGATACAGAAATTTCGCGCAGAATTTAGGAAAACCGGCGGAATTCAACTTTTATTTTTCAATCCAATTTGAACTGACACTGTGGCCGTGGTAAGCAACAGAAAGGAAACCCCCAGAGTGCCTCAGCATATACTCGAATTTGGTTTTGATTGCTCTCTATAAGGCTTAGAAATGCAAAAAAATTCTGTCGGCCAAAATCGTGGATGTGCTAAATATGTGACCGCTATGCTTGGGACCGAATAAAAACCGAATAATTTTGTTGCTTTAATATAATAAACAGTTCAGGAGGCACTTAAAACATTCGGATATTCAAGAATGAGAAAACTCCAAGTCTGTTCTTGTCCTTCATACAGCACTGTATTGGTCTCCATTGTTGCAACATTCAAATTTTGCATTTATTCGAAATCGAATATGTTGGCTTTCCAATATCGAATATTTCGAATAAATCGAAAATTCTAATGTACTTACATTAGAGACCAATACTGTGTTGGGTGAATGGCAGGAAAAGCCTTACGACTTTCTCACTCTTTAACTCTTCTGAGTGTTTAAATTGCTCCTTAAATTGTTTATTGAATTAACAGAATTATTCGGTTTTTATTCGGTCCTAAGTACATTTAGTGACCGCCACTCTATTTTGCATTTTTTAAAAAATAACTAACCATTTGTTCCAGGGCTCAGTTCTGAATATTCTTTTTCTTTTCTTCATTTTCAACTTTCATGGTCTACTAGTCCTGTTGTCCTCCTTCTTGTCTAACTACAGCCCAGATTCCAGATATTAGACCCTCGTTCCATTGTTCATGATCGTATTTTATAATAACATTATATTACCGTTACCACCCAAGTTGAAATATTTCGCCAACATTAAACTATGCTGAAACTAGTTACCGTTAAGAAAGTAATATCTATAACGGTAAACCTATAATTCATCATCACATTCGATTATGAAACAGGTTTATCATAGGTTATGCGAAGACCTTAGCGCATATTCGTTGAATATGTAACTCCCTTCTCGTCCCTTGGTTCGTTCATGGAAACTGACCGAACTGAAAATGCTCCTGACTCAGCAGAACAGTGAATGGAGATAATTCACCGAATCAGCAAACGTTCTTTAACGGCTCAACACCTCGTTTTCGTTAGCAAAACAGTCGCCGTTAAGTCGCGTAACGAGCTGATAAGGACGGCTGCTTACACGGCTAACTGCTCTGGGCCGACGGTGGCTGCTGATAACGAAGCGGCCCTTCCATTCATCTGATGCGATTAAGCAACGCTGAGTTCATGAAGGACACTAAAAAATAGGTGTTAGGCTCTCTCTGGGCGTAGGTAGCCCAGTTCCAAGAGGCATCTGACCTCATCTGGGACAAGAAGCCTTTCATACTTGCGAGATTGGTGGACCTGAAACGAGCCTACATTTCCATGCCAAATGCTCCTTCGAAAGGGCGACAGAATTCTCTAAATCCTTGAACAAAAGTCGACATGTCCTCAAATTAAAAACAACAAAATGCGGAGGAGCCGCACCCATCGTAACGAGGACGTCAGCAGGATGTACTTCCGCGTAACTTCCGAAGCAATGAACAAAACTGGGCGTTTTCTGACACAGTAAAACTAATTTTACTACGTACTCATTAATCTTTCTTTGCTGTAGTAAATATTCTGGCAGCCAGAATAACGGTAGTATTTCGAGCAGATGACATTTGTCAATCACTAAGTAGTGTTTACACCAGTGAAAGCACTTGCCCTTTAGGAACGATGGTTCCGGCTTGATTTTCGACTTTAGGCTTTCGCTTCCGGGTCCACGCTGTTGTTTTTCCAGACGGCTTGATGAGCCATGCAAAAAAAAACAACGTAGGAACTAAAAAGAAACAATGTACGTACTAAAAAGTGTGGTCTACCGGCACATTTCGGCAGGGTTTTCATGGATGGAACCCAGTAGAGCTGATACAAACGATTATCGAGAGATGGAAGAAAAATTTTGTTGCTCAGACGATTCAACTTCTTCAAACAACATTAGTTTGTTCGGAGATTATAGCAGGGTCAAATTCATTTTCCTCCAGTAATTTCGATTGATTTACAGCTTCGAATTCGAACTCGATGCTAGTGCAGCACACAGACAAATGATGGATGGATCTACTATGACAACCGTCGACGATCGATATATTGATTGGACAAGCAGTGCATCGAACTACGCTGCATTTCCAAAAGCCAAATTTGCATCAGGATAAGGTCCTGCTGACAATTTGATGGTCTGCTGCCCGATTGATCAGCCACAGTCTCCTGAATCCGGATGCTAGGGTCACGACAGTGAACGAACCCGGCTACTCAGCGTCTTTTAGGGAGGACCGCAGCAGAAAACAAGAAGAACAGGCTGTTGAGCTGTGGATCTTCCGAATATCATAGCAGCTGCGAATCTTCCGATAAATCTCTTCAAAAGTCCATCTTGCTGCGGTCCTTCTGACTCTTTTTTATCTATGTATCTCTCTTCCAAACTGTCGCGGTTCTTCAACCGTGCATCTGCATTTCAAATTCCTTGCACTTGAAGCATTGTAACCGCAAACTTCCGAGCCCGTTACTGTCGAGTTTTCCTTTTAGATAACATATATTGGGTTGGGGAATAAGTTCTTGCGGTTTTTTCAATTCAATATTTCACGGCGATTTGGACTTCGATTGACTGCATGTCGTAGAACATTTTGTAGCTCTTGCTTTGCTCTTTACCATATTCACAACTCTGCTTTTCAATTTCCGTTGCACCTTTTTTTCTATCGCATGTGATCTGACCCTCCAATTCGAAAATCTGCCACCGACTGCCGCTTGACTTCAATCGTGGATCAGATCTAGCTCAAGTGAATATAGAATTTATTGTCTTCACATGACAGTTACTCGTTCAAGCGAAAACTTCAGTCATATGACCTACTACACCTATTAGGAATGGAAGATCTAGGACTTTAACTACACGCGTTCGGGATTTGGTTTTGCTGTCTGTCCCGATATTTCAGATGTACCGGATCGGTGACTTTCATCTCAATTCTACTTCTGGAGGACTTACCGACAGGGCCGGGTTCAGAGCCAGATAGATATGAACACAAATCCTTTTTTGGCAAATATTCCCACACTTCTCTCCTGACTTGGTTTGGTCAAGCTCAATAATCTGCCCACTGAGAATAGGGCAATTCGTCTGATGAAATAATTGTTTGGCCTGTGGGAAGGTCCAATAGGATAGGAGTTGGTGGCTCACTAACGTTTTGGTTTACTAACAGTCTACTAAAACTATCACAAAGAAGGGACAGAAGTTGAAATCATTATAGTAGAGAAAAGAGAGTGAAGCCGTGTATTCAAAATTTTCCTTTAATTGCGATCCAAATTGCATAGCACAAGGCCGGTCAACCCTTTTCTGTTGTGTGAAAGCAGGAAAATGAAGATGAATCCTCCACGTCAAATTTCATAAGGGTATGGTCTCGGGAACTCTGTCCTTTTCAACCACAGTGAAAAAAATTCAAAATTTCGATTGGGGTTAGGGCCAGAATACATAGTACGAGTTCCACTAAGCACCAATTCATGTTTACTGCACGGATCAAGCCATGTTTGACCAAATCACAAGCTCGAACACGTTAGAAACCACGCCAGATCCTGGCAAAAATCTCTTCTGCATTGGTTTTGCATCGGTTTTGAGTGAAGAGTGCAGCTTTCAATCCCATGAAGAAGTGATGCAGATCCAGTACAAAGCCTAGATGATGTCGTTCTTGAGATCATGAGTGACTACAGGATCTCTATAATCATCCAGTTTTCTTAAATTTTAATGAAGACTTTCTGGTCCTTGTTTAACAATTCAGAGAGAACAAAAAAATTGTCCCATGATGTCACCCTGGAAACAATTTAACCTTGTTTAGCAAACAAGGACACCTCATTAAAACAGCACGTCCTTCATAAGACGAATTCAAGTGATTATCGTCGTTTACTAATAGTTTCACATTAAACTCCTCGTTTTGAATCAGTTCAACGACGCTGCAAAAGGTCAATTCCATCCAACGATGCTACAAAAAACGCGGCGTCCAGCTGTCGGGCGAGGTAACAACCTACTTCCTGCTTTTGCAAGCAACGAGGACAACTAGCATTTTTTTCAGCCCATCAGCTTTGCAGAACAGATGTACGTACGTGTTTGCTTCCAATGAACGTGAGAAAATATGAGATGACCACGCTCATTTTTTCCACTGCGACGTCGTTTTCAACGTCTGGTGCCAGGCAGGCCGCAGGCACGACCGAAGCACACCACGGTGGCGGCGACGGTTCTCTGGTGTAGGGGAAAAATTCCTGGGAAAAACTGAACAGGGCTATTCCGGCGGCTGGTGGCGGTCTGATCGGGTGTTTTTTTTTTCGTCCGACGAGAATGACCTGTCCATCGCACGTCGGTTGTATCGCATTTTACAGCGCTCTCTTAACAATCTCCACAGTGATTTACGGCAATACACTGGCGATATTTGCTTTTTGGCTACTACTGCCTGGTCACTATTCTTCATTGATTCTGTTTTTCACCGCAATTAACAGTACATTTCCATACACCGCCTCATAGCAGTTGCTCAGTTTACAGCATTGATAGTTTGAAGCCTTCCCAAAAAGTATAAACACGGAAGTTCCGAACCTTTGGCGCGCTCGTGAGTAATGCAAGATGCCATTGAAAAAGCGTAGAGCCGTTAGAAAGTCCCAGGAGTCAGGTTATAGGGCGTCTACGGACACTTTCCACTCGGGCGCGTGGCGTCAGGCCTTAGTACCTTTTAATCCTGGGAGGGAAGAAGCAGGGTGGGTTCAAAAGACACTCTTAGCCTTACTAGAGCTTTGTCGACCAACTTAGATCAATGATGAACAGTACTTTCTGAAAAGTGGAGCCTGCAGGGTTTCCTATGAGCTACCGCACCGCGACCTTACGCGCACGGATCGTAAATGCACGACAATCGCGGTACTTCGGTCGACGCGTGCGGTCGCGCTGCGGCTGCTGATATGGTTGTATGCTCAGTGTCAGTTTCTTCTCATAATGGGGCAGTAGCGGATAAGTACGCTGATTTATACCAAAGAATCACATCAAAGAATTTAATACATACGCACATGTAGGTTAAAGAATAGGTCAAATGTTTCAAAACATTATACAAAACACAGGCTGCGTAACAACAGGTACGCTGCTGGGCTGTGATTGGTCGATTCATGTGTGTGTCGCGGCTGCATCGTTCAAAGGTACGAGCAGCGCTGGGAAGAAGTAGAAAAGAAGTGTTTATACTTCGTCGCGACGCGACCATCGCGTCCATGCAATCTGTTCAAATGCCATAGGTCCCGAATGGATGCATGCTCAAGCAGTGGTTGCGATGTGGTAGTTGGCGTTTGCGATCGCGACGCGACGTCGCGGATCTCCGCCGAGTCCTGTTTATACTTTTTCGTTCAAAAACGACGCAATGATTTCGTTGATGTCGGAGCCTGGATTAGGCTCATGTTTCTTCGATTTTCTTCCTGCTTTGACTTAAAACTTGCGGGACTAGACGACTTATCATAAAAACGCATAATCGTTGACACTTACTCCAAGTCGAGCTATGTGTGTAATTCTGAGTGTACAGTCCATAAAAAAAATCGGCGGACTCCAGTTCGGCGGGAAAGGGGCGCGCGGCGCGGTCGCCATCCGATCGGCAGCCTGAGATTCTATGGAAAAACGGGTGATCTACGATATCGACCGACCTTGCGAAGCGGCGCCACGCCCAGCAGGAGTCCGCCGATTTTTTTTATAGACTATACGCAAATTTGCGACGTGTGACATGGCGAAGCGACGGCTTTGCTACCCATCGCGTCGCTCGTGTTGTAGCCGTCGCCGCGACGCCATCGCCTCGCGAAAAAGTATGAACACTCCTGAAATGGCAGGATATTACGTGCGACATCAGGCTGGAAGAATATTTATGTCCTCTATAATCGCCGTCGGCGATATCCATCGAAAATCACCATTCATGTAACCGTAAATGTCCCGGGTACAGGTGCCGTTAATTGACCGTTTTAGAAGTCAAATTATTTGCATAGTGAGCTTGAAACGAGAATTTTATTTGTTAATGTCTAGTTATTAATTCGTTATTGGTAAATTTCTCCAGAATTTCCCAGCATAAACAACACCAATTACTTAATTCTGACCAAAAATACCAACAGGCTGTAAAGTTGCTATGAAATCCTATGCTGTTTTTCTGGATTGAACTCGAAACCCTGGATGTGCCGATAGGAGCCCGAAGTCGTAACGACGATCCCTGTCAGACCGCTCTCGCGCAGCGGTCTGAAACAGGCCGTGTGATTTCTCCATATTTTTTGCACCTCAGAAAGAAACTGAGAGAAATTTAGCGTTGGTCCCGCCATCGCCGTCCCATGCGATATGCGGGTGCAAAAACATCGTTTCTTGCCCATTTATGACGATTCTTCGCGTTGTAAAGCATGCCTCTGTAGGAGATGACTAGAGCAAACACACTGATAACGACCGCCGCGAAACTGATGCGCTGACCGTGCGGCTGCCCGAAAAAGTCTCGCATGTGTACGTGAAACCGTGCTGAAGTGCTGGAAAAACCTCCCCTGAAATGGATGATTCTCCCTGATTCGCTTATCATTCACCTACTCGTTTGAGATGCTGATTTCTCACCAGAAACACTTCTTCCAAGTCACGAGGCCCTCTGTGTACAGAGGAAGTTTCTGTAACTGTAAGGTGCTTGTTTGTGGAATTTTCCTAGCAGAAAAAGTGGAACGTCCCGCGTCATATCCCACTCCATCTTACGCCCCCATCTGCAAGTTCCCCGCGCAGAATTTTTTCGGTGTTTGTTAGTGAGGCGTTAAAAGATCCCACCTGCCTAGTTGCACGTGAAACAAACAGAAGATATTTTTCTGCACGAGTTCCCTGGCTAAAAATTGCAACAAACAATCTGAGCGTTGAGTCAGCTGTCACTTTTTCGACTGTTTTGTAATCTTTTTGCACGTGGTAAATCCCAGCCGTGTTTTCATGTTGGTGGATTGTGCAAATAGCGCCACAAGCCTCCGCATTCGAGAAGTTTCTTCTTTGATCAGCGCGAAATCTGCGCGGAAATGATGTCACCCGGGCGACACGTGGGATAAGTGGCAGTTCCTGGTGGGAGGGAAAAATGTGGTCATGAGCTTTTCTTGCCCTAAAAATATGTATTCAGCTCTTCACAATAGAAAATGTACTCCAGTATGATAAAATAAAGAAAAAGCGCTGTACTTCAAGAGGGCGCGTCGGCGAGCTCTGCGATTGGCCAATTCATTGGGCAGGCCAATCAGAGAGCCAGGTTTACATATTCAACGCTTCCCGTATAAACTGCACACACATGGTGATTAGCCTATTTTGACCCATGCCGTTGAGAGCTCGGGGTATAAAAAAGCACCCCCCCCCCCTTAACGTTCATGAGAGTAAAAATTTCCTTCATTAACACATAGAAGTAAAAAAAAACTGTTTTGGCCAAGTCCTTCAGGATAAAATAACGATATCCCGCCCATGTGGTTCAGGTTAACCTCGCTCATATGCCTACAACCCCCTCCATTGAAAGAGAAAGCATGTTAACTCGATTTTTTCAACTTCTAAGTATGTAACAGGAATGAGCAGGACCCGTGTTCATGAACGTGGCAAGGGAAGTTGGGATTACTCGGTGTTCAGTAATAGTGGAGTTACAGGGTAAAAATGATAGTACTATGTTGGAGCGACTTGTCTCATTCAGTTGTTACAGATAATATCAACAGTATAATAGCAATGGATGTCATATTTTAGTCGAAAAAATAGTCGGCTCTGGGAGAGCAGGCAGTCAATAACCACCCAGGGAACGTTCGTGAATACGGGCATATGAGTGCCAGGTGCGACGTGATGGCTTGAAGTCAGAGGAAAATTTCGAATTATAGGGAACCTGGAGGGATAAAAACAGCATGCAGAACCTGACACAATGCAACTACCGCGAGTTTTCCAAAAAGTTCAAGGCTAGAATCTGATCTCGCCAGAATAAAGGAAATTTCGAGAACTTCCGAACCTCTAAAACCAGAATATCGCTGATCCCTATTGTGTAAGCACACATGTCCTCTAAGCACTGCAAAATCTTCATTGGAACAAAATCCTGATGACTCAGCATCCAGCAATCAATCACCAATAGAAATTGTTTTCAAGAAAGCTGTGTAGATTCAAAAGTTCACCAATTTTCCACATGTATTGTAATATTAAACTTAGTGCTTTTCTGTCAGCTGACCGTGACTTCTCACAAAAAACGCTCCCTATGCGACGTCGTCATCACCGTTCCGCCATTCTCTCAAATTTTTTCGAATTTCGGTAAATTCAGTTTTCTGTGAGGATGGCGTTTTTTCGATTGCCTGAATTCTACGGTTTTGTCCAGAGGTGTAGGTCAACTCCTCTGCATATCCAATATTCAGAAGTGGGATGAGTAGGCGGTAACCGGAGCAAGAAAAAAATGCGGGGATAAAAATCATTGCATTGTGAAAATAAAACATTGCAATGTGTGGTGGACTGCAGAATGGACCATTGATCATTTTTGAAGAAAAAGTGAGGAGAAAGGAAAGAAAAGTGGAAAATAAGGAATGAAAGCAGAGCTAGCGCCTTATTAAACCATCATTCCACCAGAAAGGTGAAGATATTTACATATAGAAATAGGCAGTCACCAGGATAGAGGAGGAGGGGTGAGGGCAGAGCAGAGGGAAGACGTCGATTGCGGTAGACACAAACATCAACGCTGCGCATGTAGGACGCGTCGCGGTAACCAGACTGGACTGGTGCCTGCACAATTTTAGCGCGACTGTCAAGATCCCGCAATGTGTCACCTCTAATTAGAAATCGCGATTCATCAACATTACTTTTAAGAAACGAAGGCAGGAAATTTTTCCACACCTCCAAGACGGTATTGCTCATTTTTGCGCCATTTGCTGTCGCGGTTACTCCGTTTAATAATTTTGGAACGTGATTTTGGTTACTGTAGTCTTCAAAAATTTTGTGTATTGGATTTAATCCAGTTTTTCTTTCCTAGAGACAAGTAAATGGACCTGCTTCCTTGCTACGGGCTTGGCTCACATCCAATACTAAAAAACCGCACCAATCCGGCGTGGCGTCAAGCAGAGCCCTAGTTCTGTAATTGCATCTACTGCGCGGAATGGCCCCGAATTTTGAAACTAAGCATAGTTATCCAATTACTTTCAGGGCTCAAAGACTTTTAAGGCCTCTATTGCTAGTTTACCCATAATGAATGCAATCACCTCTGAAATTATCCCTCTTTACATTCGTGAAAAAGTTCACTCCAATCTCCCCATTCCTTGGAGTAAAGTCGCTGGTATACTTACGTGTCTATTAGTGAGATGTGGGGTTTACTATAGATGTAAATCGTAGAATTTCACTATGGAAATGAGAGGAGGTGTTTCTCTAGGATCTTCCACAGGAAGCTAGCCACATATTTGACATGTGGGAAAATACCGTAACCGTTTTGTGCAATAGCTCCATCTTAATGAGTTTACCGTGCCTGTGTGGTAGATAAGATCCGTATCAGAATCTTCACAAGCTCCGCTTTCATGTGTTGATCATAATAAGCAACACTATTCCGTACGAAAAAAACCGTCATCTGTCAGACAAAATTAAAATTTCTATCCAATTTCAAGTGAGCTTACCGTATCCGTGGGAAAGCTGGGTTACGGTAAAAGGCGACTACGATTTTTGTACCAATTATCTCAGGGAAATTCTTGAGTTCTCTAGTAATTCTTACCTGGAAAGAGCCCACAATCCGTTACAAAAACATGGCCACAAAATAAGGTCCACATCAGGGATCCACAAACGG